>APFE031722114.1:5815-24500 GCA_000404065.3 Pinus taeda
ATCTTTGTTCTAAAAATTATTTAAGACTATCATGATCTGTTTTTACCTTGAAGTGTCTTCCCATTAGGTAGGGTCGCCATTTCTTAAGTGCATGGAGTATTGCCAACAATTCCTTCTCATAAATAGCTTTGTGTAAAAAATTTCCCTTGATTGGGTGACTTTCAAAAGAAATGGGTCTTTCATCTTGCATTAAAACAACACCAATTCCATTTTCTGAAACATCACATTGCACAAGAAAGGTTTTTGTGAAGTCCGCTGTAGCTAAGACAGGTTCTTGGCACATTGCCTCTTTAAGATGTTCAAAGGCCTTTGTTGCTTCTCGAGTCCATGAAAATGCATCTTTCTTCAATAGTGTTGTTAGAGGTGCTACTATTCTCCCATAATTCTTTACAAACTTGCAATAATACCCTGTCAACTCGAGAAATCCTCGCAGATGCTTTATGGATGTGGGGATTTTCCATTCCTTAATTGCTTAAATTTTGCTAGGGTCTACCTTAACTCCTTCATGAGATACAATATGACCCAGATATTCCACCTCTTGTACTCCAAAGAAACATTTGATCTTATTGCATATAATTGTTTTTCCTCCAATAGTTGTAGCACCCTGTCCACATGTTCAACATGATCCTTCCAAGACTTGTTGTAGATTAGTATATCATCAAAAAATACTAACACAAATTTTCTAAGGAATGGTTTGAAAATTGAGTTCATCAAACCTTGAAATGTTGAAGGTGCATTGGTAAGGCCAAAAGGCATGACCAAAAATTCATAATGACCCTCATGAGTTCTAAATGTTGTTTTCGAAATGTCTTCAGTCTTCATTCTGATTTGATGATATCCTAAATGAAGATCCAACTTGGTGAAGTAAATTGATCCATGCACTTCATCCAGTAATTCATCAATGACAGGAATGGGAAACTTATCTTTAATAGTGAGCTTGTTGATCTCCCTATAATCAGGACACATGTGCCATGATCCATCCTTCTTGTGCACCAATAATACTGGAGCAGAGAAAGAACTTTTGACTCGATTGAATTATACCAGCCTCTATCATTTCTGTAACCATATGTTCAATTTCACTCTTTTGGTCATAGGGATATCTGTACGGTCTGATGTTTGGAGGAACACTTCCTGGAATTAGATGAATAGCATGATCATAATCACACATAGGTGGGAGACCTTTGGGACTCTCAAATACCTTGGAATGATTGTTCAGGACTTTTTGGAGATCTAGAGAAATAGATGATTCGAATGTGGAAACGTCTAGCGAACATAATTGTGCAATTACACCTCTTTGTTCCTTTTTTAGAAGCTTTGTCATACCATTAGAGCTGATTATCTTTCCTGGTTTCCCTACAATACCCCTCAATTCAACTTCCTTTCCTTCCATATAAAATTTGATGAAAATTTCTTGAAAATTAAAAGCTATTGTACCCAAGGATTGTAGCCATTGGACTCCTAGTACAACATCAACACCTCCCATTGGAAAGAACATCAACACCTCTAATGTATCTTTGTACTTTCAGATCATCCAGTTCTGAAATTATGATCTATGGTAGTCCTCTATGTCCTCTTTCCAATTCCACCTGTCTGATCCAAATTGGATTCTCCGAGGAAGACTTATGTGAAATCTCCCACAGTGACTTGATTATAGACTAGTTCAGTAGAGAAAACTTGTACGACGTGCCATGAGTCACTGTTTCGACCTTTGGCTCTAAAAAATATATACAAGAAACTACAATCCATCCTCTTTCTATACCTTCTGACGCAATTTCAATCCAATGCTCAGAGAAAAAGTTATGACGATTTTCCCTAGGTCACCTGTTTGGAATGTAATTCAGGAGTCTGCAAAAAGACCAACTTCCTCAGATCATATCTCCGCAAATATAGCACAAACAACTCTAAAATTTGGATCCGAGATTCAGCATGATGTCTTCACAAATGGGTTTTGTTTCAGCTTCTGAAACATCACAGAAAGAAAGTTATAGCAAAAATTCCACGATAACCTGTTTGGAGCAGTGAAACCCTAGAATCCAAAGCTCTGATACCAAATGTTTTGAAACCAGCTCAAGAAAAGATAGAAAAGATAGATCAACGCCTTATAATTCAGCCTCTTTGAGGGGGTAACCTCCTTTACATTACATAAATGAACAATTCTTGGATGATTCAAATGACAAAACCTCCTTTCTATACATAGAAGTCTAAGGAGTCACAATATAACCCAGCTAACCTAACAATAATAATATAAAGCCACAAAAATAACAATAGAGGGATTCTATGGGACACAGTAATAACAATATGGGGAAAATACGGGCACAAAAATATTAATAAGGGGTACAACTACAATAGTAATGGGGTAATCAGTAGTATTATAGGGACCCAACATTGATCCTGCCTTTCCCTACTTGATTTTTGATTCCTCCTACCTTCTTTTCCTTTCTTGCTCTAATGGAAAAATTGCTCCAAGAAAAATCTAAGTGTCCAAGAGTTTGAGAGAGAGAGAATAATGAGAGAGCTCCAAAACTCCACTAAAAAAGTATACCAATTGATGTTCAGGAGCCTTTTTATGAACGAGGCATCTATTTTCTTCATTTTCCATTATTCTCCTTCAATTTCCTCTTCACATGCAACCTGTGACCTTTCATCTTCCTTTTCTCCTAATTTCCATTATTTTCATAAATAAATATGCCAAAAATACCATTTTTCCTTTCCAAAGCCTTAGCCATTTCCTTAGCCATAAACAACCAAATGAACACCGCCTATGATGTCTTGCCCAAAATTCAGCGTGGAATAAGTGTCCCATCAACCGTGGTTATTATTTTTGCCTTTATCTACTTTTATTGCATGGAATTTTCACCAAGGTTGTGTTGTCGGTGCTGGACTCACCAATATGTCAAGGGAATCTCCTCGGTAAGAAGTCCCAATTAGACCTCAGACCGTTTGATGTAGGAGTCCTAGCAATGGGTCGTAAGGTAACGTCTTGACCATGATTTCACACAGAGCCAAGTAGGATAACTCTGTCAGCAGCAAGGGTGTGGCTGATGTAGTGAGTCAAGGAAGATGTATGAGAGCTTCTAACACTTTGAAGGGAGAAGAAGGTGATGGTGAGTTCCAGGTTAATAGGGATCAATCCTAACTCAGCTAGGAACACATGACACAACAAGACATACACAACTTCCAGCAGAGCAGTCCACTTGGATGTGGAAATTACATCATACAAGGCAAGATAGCACATACAACACTAACGAATCAGTCTCAGATGAGTGCGATGGTAGTTATAGAAAGGTTCAAGTGAAAGGTCTATCTTATGTCTGGCACAGTAGTTAACATAGACGGTGACAACATTAACAACATATGTAACACATTAACAACATGATTCGTATAATTCATACAAATGAGTTCATACACAAATGCGTAAGATAAACAACATATATCATTAAGGCAATTGGAGCAGTCCAACTACAATAACAACATATGCATGAAAATGTGCTAGCTCTTATCATATAAAGAACTATAAGTCTCAATCATATAATACATCCATGTAAACCTACTAGCCCCACTAGTGGAACATTATAGCCACATCCGCCTACTCCTCCAAAGAGATGAACTAGCTATGTAGTGGAGAAGCCAAGGCACATTACAATACTATCCAAGCCTTCTTCAAGATAGTCTTAGTAGAAGCTTGGCTGACCAAAGACCTTTACAATGAGTTATGAGGGACTATTTATAGCAAAGGGTGGGGTGACCCTTGACATTCTCCTTTGTGACAGTTCAACTACCCTAATGACTCTTCACCTACTCTATGAATGTTAAATCCAACCATTGACACTTGAATTACACTTGACATCACTCAACACTACAATGCACATGTACCCATGTGAGACAACATGGCTTGAGAAAGCCTTGCAAGACATCACTGACACTTGGTCTGTTGTGATGAGACCAACTCTTTGACATGCTAGTGATGGTGAAGGTAGTGAGAAGATGCCAAGCTTAGCCATCTGTGATGGTATGCATGCACCTCATGGTGACATCTTGCTGAAGCGAACTATCACCTACGTTGAAACAAGTGCATTGGTTTGGCCTCTTCATCCAACTCATTTTCTAACATGCACATGGTATTCTTGGGTATGGTTGAACCAGAAACACACTAACACATAGTGTTTGTAATGATCTTCAAGTGTGTGTTGGTGGTCATGCGCATCAACTTGCCAAAGTACATGTTGAGCCCCAGTTGGACTTGCTTCTTGTCTTTGCCTTGGTGAGTGTACTGAATGGGCTGGATTACATGCATGCACTCAATGACATGCATGTTGTTGAATCCCTTGCATGCAATAAACTACACTTCTCACAATGTCTACTCTATGTCAGCTGCTGGGATGGATCCTTAATTTGTACGGGAGAAGTTTCATTCGTGAGTGCATGTTGTGCCCATTTCTATTCATGTTCCTATTGCAACTCATTTGTCTATCTGTGCAACTTCATGTTCTTCCTCAGTTTCTGCTTCAGCACATGCAACTCCTTCTTTGTTCCATCTTCTACCTTCGCACAATCTTCATGCCACTCTGTCACTTCATAGTTGGAGTCTCCAAAGTTTCTTTCATCATCAATGGACCTACTTGAGCTTGCAACCTTGTTCTGCCTCCATGTTTTCAATGCTATAGGGATTAATGCACGAGTGTTTGGTGATGTAGAAAACCCTCCATGATCTTCCCAGGATCCTCGACAGATATTCAGGTTAGCTGCAACTGTCACAAAGATACATTCATATCTATGCTAAACAAATGAATATCAAAGTGAGAAGGAATTATTACCTCAAGTCTTAGTGTGGTGTTGCTGGAGAGCACAATGCAGCTAGGGGGAAGACCCCTGAGACAGCTCCAGATCAAAACCTGCACATAGCAAAGACAAGCATAATGTCACAGCATAAAACCTTGATAAAAAATTCCTGAACATATAAAAGATATCGAGTTGCATATAACTAAGCCATTCATGCTAGAAGATATTAGATCAACATATAAACAAGTTATACTACCAACATCATGAAGTGGACAACACAACTAGAGTTCTATATTGATGTAGAAAGAGTGATTACAACCATCAATTTCATCAACCTTCCCTTACCCCTCCAGCTCCTCCCTCTCTCTCCCCTCTTAACCTCTTCTTATGCCTTAGTATAAGACTTTGCTTGAAAGTGAAATAGGCAATCCTTTCAAATGTTTTGACCTATTTCACAATGGCCCAAGCCTTGCATATATAGCATGTTGCATTAGGGTTTCCAAGAACTTCATGAGTTCCATTAGGAAAAAGAAATGATTTTTCCATTCTTTAGTGCTCTTTCCCATTTGCATACTCCATTAGGAATTAGTAATTCCCCCAAACAGGTCGAGTTCTGATGTTTCCCTACTTTTATAAGCTAACATAAGAGAGAATATAGGGATATTTTCTCAGTCAATTCACTCCTTTGACCCAAAGAAACTGATGTACGTTCACTAACGCTATTCCTGAGGAAGCAAGTAGAGTTATCCTAGGAACTAACGCACCCTTAAGCTTTCTGAGAACCTTTATAAAGTAGGTTGATAGTTTCTAGAGAACTATGCCTATGAACTTAGTCAGTCCTTTAGTCATCATGTCTTTGTCCTCTAAGTTGATGAGGAGGTCATTTTCCTATATAACAGATGCCCCGTAAAGTGTGAGATCGGAGGCTATGACGATGGCCGAAATACTTTATATTTAACTGTCCTTTTCTTTGGAAAAAGAGAGAGACGATTAGAGCTTCGAGCGGTATGGAAAACTTGATACAACAAATATATACATATATATATATATAGATAAAACAACTAAAATCATGTCCTGAGTCAGGAATTCCCACGCTCAGTAGCTATGTCAGAGTGATTTTCTCATAAAAGAGATATGAAAATGCTAGCCGCTGATAAGCACAATGTGGAACCTATGTCATAATAGGATCATTTTGATGAGCTATCTCCAAAAAACAATAAACGCGACTTAGGAGAGGAAACAAGGTTGAATGATGCAAGCCTCTACCCAACGTCTTGATTTCCGCCTCACCGAACAACATAGATTGATACATGTGAATATAGGCATTGATGTCAAACATGCACAAAATCGTCTGGTTACCAGTCAATAATGGAGACCATTAACAGATGCGAGGATGGCCACCAATAATGGTGATGTTCTCCAAGATGCACAGTACAATCTAACGAGTGAAAAAAATGTTTTTGTCATTGAACACTTGTAGAATTATTTAACTAGGAGCCAATAATGAAAACCTTTGATCAAACACAAGGTGACCTACCACTAATGTCTGCAAGTACCAAGGCACTAAAGTGTTTCTAGGTCTTTTTCCTAGATAGAGTTTTGAAGTCGATAGGAAGAGACTTGTCGAAAGGTAGGCAGTAAGGTGTCCTACGTCAGTCGACACGAAACAGGACAAGAATTCTTGTTTTTTAAGGAATCATTTGAGCATTGGGTCAAAGTGACAGAGGGCATGATGGTAGGATATGCTTGATGGGTTGATCGAGGAAATAGAAGATAAAGTTTTTCCCTTGAACAATAGAAGGCACAACAACAGTTTTAACCATTTAGCACTAGACTCATTAACACCAAAGAGTGTTAGGATACAAAGATGCAATAACGTTAGGGTATATAGAATAAACTCATAGGATGGTAAGATTTATATTGAGAGGCCATCACAAGGAAGGTTTATCTAAGGAAGTACCGTGTTCAAGGGAGCCACTGCTGCCAAAAAACTCTTTCAAAATACGGAACATAATGCAGTTGTATTGTCCATTTTCCCCATCTAATTAGGTTAGTGAGTCCAAATGGGTAAACTCATCGATCTTTTCATGTTTTAAGAGTCTGAAAATGACCATAAAAAGAGTGACTCTATGCCCTATCTTATTAGTTTAATGAGTCTAGACAGGCAAACTCGTCAATCTTTTCATGTTTTAAGAGTCTGAAAAGGATCGTAAAAGGAGCGACTCTATCCTTCATCTATGTAATTTAATGAGTCCATACGAGATAACTTGGTGGAATTTTCATATTTAGAGAGTCTGAAAAGATCATAAAGAACGACTCCAGTCTGGTCCCTTTGTCATAGTTTTTAACCGGGTGCGACAAAAGTTGAATAGTATACCTAGAATGGTTCCTTTTCCTTGAGTTAATCTACTGAGTCCGCATAAAAAGAAACCTATGCTCAATATATATTGGCCTCATTTTGTTACGAGTGTGAGGAGACGAAGTAAAATCAATTTTTGTCATGAAATTTTAATGAGTCACACAATGAAAAACTCAATACCTTCATCAAATTTTAACGAGTCAAATGAAGAAAACTCAGGGTATATTTTTTAGTTTAGTGAGCGAGGGAAAAGAGGTAAAATAACTGCTCATTCCTTATTCATAGTTTTAATGAGCTTGAAGAAAGGAAAACTCGGGGATTTTTTTATTTAAGAGTAAGAAATAGTCCCAAAAAAGAAAGCACTCATATCATCGTCGTAAATGTTTAACGATCCCAATGATGAAAAATCAAGGTTTTTTTATTTAACAAGTGAGAAAAGTTCCTAAAAAGAATTCTCAAAGCTTCTTCATAAGTTTTTAATGAGCTTGAAGAAGGAGCTCAGGGTTTTTTCAATTTTATGAGTGAGAAAAATGTCCCAAAAAAGAATGCTCAATTGATATTTTTTAGTTTAATGAGCTAGAAAAACAGGGAAAAAGAGTTGCTCGGACCATTGTTGTAAGTGTTTAATGAGTACAACGATGAAAAATTCAGGGATTTTTTAGTTCAAGAGCGAGAAAAGATCCCATAAAATAACATGCTCATATCTTCTTTGTAGTAGTCTAACGAACCCAAAGAAGGAGACTCGAGGTTTTTCGGATTAACGAGCAAGAAAAATACCATAAAAAAAATGCTTGATCTTCTTCATGGTAGTTTAATGAGCTTGTATAAGGAGACTCAAGGTTTTTTCATATTAAAAAGCAAGAAAAATACCATAAAAAGAATGCTCGACATATCTTGATCTCATGCTTGACAATAGAAGGGTATATTCCATGCATTTCCTCATAAGACCAAGGGAAAACATCGTGGAAGTCCTTAAAACGATAGATGAAGCTTGCAATTTCCTTAGCATTGTGATTGGATCCAATCTGTATGTTTTCCACGATGCCTGTCTTGACTAAAATATCGATGAGAAATGTCTTTGAAATATTTCCCATGTTTCCCTCCAAGTCCAAAGTTTGGATACTCATATAAGGCAAGGAAACGATTTCAGGTGCGTCAAATGATAGGATTTGAAGAGGCATCATGTCTGAATCAGATATCAAAACATGATGGTGAGAGTCCTCCCAAGGTCACTCTTCTAAACATATGGTATCTCTAATAGCTTTGCCTGTAGGGAGGACTTGATTGAGGATATTGAAAGAAGGAGCAGTTATGGAAGGGGAGGTGGTACCGTTGGCTGTGACTAAAGTGACTAAAGAATCTGATGCACATTGAATGGCCTAGTAGGCCAATTCAGTTGATGATAGTGGCATTTGTTCTCCATAAGTGTCAATGTCTAAAGGGACTAGTAGGTTCCAAGGATTGGTCAGTTCGTGAGGAGTAGATGAAACCATATTGACCATCTGTGGAACCACAGGCAGTGGAAGAGGGAAACAACCCATCACGGAACAACCCTTCAATAGACCAGCACCGATACTAACATAAGAGTTAGGTACACCACCCACTAAGGGCACAGATCAACTATGTAACAGGGAATAATCAGGGGTGCAAAAGGACAACTGGTCCAATGTGACTATCTTTCCATCTAATGGAAATAGGATTATGCAAAAGACAATAGACACAATGGCAGTCATGGCGTAACAACTACAACCGAACAATATATTATAGTTGATCTTTTTATCTACAACTTCCATGTCCATTGTTACCATTTTCCCATTCAAGGTGATGGGATAGCTAGCTAGGTAACCTTTTGGGATGAAAGTGTGGCTGTCGAAAGCTTTAATGGAATTTGATGATGGGGATAGGTTTGGAGAACCCAAAGCGAGCCAACATGAAGCTGACATGACGTAGGTTGAAGCACCTTTGTCAATGAAAATTCTATGTATTCCTTGCCCTTTCAAAGATATTTTCACATGAAATGAAAGCTGGTGTGAAAGGGGAGGTTTACATTTTTCCATGTTGAAAATTGCAAACATGGAATCCTGAGGGTCGATACCACCAATAGCCAAAAGCAGAGCTTTTCTTTGTGCTGGACAGGTTTGTAATACTTCAAGCACCAACATAACTGACGACACTTGTGCTAAATCTTCTACAATACTATAGTTTTTGGCAGCACGTGAAGATGTATTGCACATTGTGCGACGAAGTGCCCCTTTAGGTGGGGAAATCACAATGTCAACAATTCACCTTTTGATATGAAGATTGTTAGGCGGCGGTGGATTTCGACTTGAGGAGGGTTCCTCTACATGAGTGACTGGAGCTCCATAAGATTTGGCTCTGGTTTGTAGATCTACCATTTCAAAGATGTAAATGGTAGATGGTCCTGCACTAGATGAAGGATGTTGCAAATTGCCATTGCCCCCTTGCGAGGGTTGGGGATGGTTGCAATAAGTTGTTGTTGCTGCTGAGCGGGGAAAGGATTATTCAAGACAGCAAGGGTCCTGCCAGTGTCCTCTCTAGAAATGAAATTTGTGCATGCCTAAAGATGTGGACAACGATCGGTCATGTGGTTTTCAGAACATATTTTGCAAGGGAATTTAGTGGTTTTATCCATTCCATCGTTAGAGAGTGCAACAACCTTCTTCTTTCGTTTTATTGCTTTGTTGACTTCTCTTCAGAAGGAGAGGCGCTTTTTTTATTCTTCTTGTTCTTACCACCGAGTTTTTGTGTAGACTACACAGATTTTATCATGGTGGTAGGAAGAGAAGTCAATTTGGCAGAGGGGTCAACTGGCATATGGGCAATGTGACTGCTGAGTTGTTTTACAGCAACCCTAGAGGTTTCACCAAAAATCCATAGGCATGCACTCTGGGTTGTTGAGTAGCAGGAGCATTGGAGTGATGAGAGGCATTGGTAATTATGTCATATAGAGTGCCAAACTATGAATGTATTAGATCTAAGTGCTGGGCATGACGAATGGATTGGTCTTCTGTGACCGCACCACCTAAGGCGTCATCCATAGCAATTTGGGGGGGTAGAGACTTGCAGAACCAATATGTTAATAGATAGTATAGGAGGGGAGCTTTGACTAACCTCTGCCTATGTCTCCATTCATGTATATGATTAGAGATGTGGGTGGTGGTATCCTGACGTAATGAAGTGAGGTGTTTTGTCCCAGTTTCATAGTGGATGAGTAGCTAGAAGTGCTTTAAGAATTCCATTGCTAGAGTTCCAAAGGTATTGATTGATGCATGTGGTAACTCAATGTACCACTTGGTTGCATTTCCAGTAAGGGTGCATGGAAAGAGACGTAGCCAGATACTATCATCCACCATGGAGTTAGAAACACACCATAGATGATAGGTGGCATGTGTGTACTAGGATCCTCCCCTTGTTTCCCTTTGAACTTTGGAATGTCTATCAATATTCTATGTGGGATTGGCAACCAAAGTAAGTTATGGTAGATGGGGTCACTTGTAAGTCTGTACAAGTCGGGGATATTAGGTGTTGCCAAGAAAGGAAAAGTGTTTGATGCCTCCGAATTGGACCAACGCAATGACATATGACTTGAGGATCCTTGTGGTCCTCCCATCATGTTGTTTGAAATATTATACATAAGTTGCATGGTATAATAAGTGCCTTGTGCTATAGGGATTAATGCACGGTGTATGGAAGATGAAGGAAACCTCAAGGGTCTTCCCAGGACCCTTGGTAGACTGTAATATTATCTGCAGCTATCACAAATATACATGCATGTCCATATTCAACAACTAACGATCAAAGCGAGATAGATTCATTACCTCAAGCCTTCGTGTGGAATTGCTAGGGAGAACAATGCAGCTAGGTTGAAGTCCCCTGAGCCGGCTCTAGATCAAGTCTTGCATATAGAGGAGACAAGCGTAATCATAGCATAAAACCTTGATAATCAATGCATGAATCTACAAAAGACATCTAGTTGCACATAACTAAGATACTCATGCTAAAAGACATTGAATAAACATATAAATGAATTATAGTACTAACATCACGTGGACAGTACAACTGTAGTTCTATATTAACGTCGAAAGAGCGATTACAAACATTGGTTGCATTAGCCTTCCCTTACCCCTCTAGCTCCTCTATCTCTCTCCCTTCTTACCAACTTCTTATGCTTAAGTCTGAAGCTCTACTCGACAATCAAGTAAGCTATCCTTTCAAATGATCTGACCTCTTTCACAATAGCCCTAGCTCTGCTTATGTAGCATGTGAGGTTAGGGTTGCCAAGTTTCTCCATGAGTTTCTTTTGGTAGAAGAAATGATGTTTCCATTATTTTGAGCTCTTTCCCATTTGCATACTCCATTAAGGTTAGTAATCCCCCAAATAGGTCAAACTTGGATGTTTCCTTGCTTTTCCGAGTTGATTTAGGAGAGAATATAGGGATATTTCTTAGTCAATCCACTCCTTTGACCCTTAGATCTTCATTAGGGTTCACTAACACTATTCCCTAGGTAACAAGTAGAGTTACTTGGGTCACTAACACACCCTTAGGTTTGCTAAGAATATTTATAAAGCAAATTTCCAGTGTATATACAATGTTAGCTTGGAAATAAGGCTTTTGAACTTGGTCATTTCTTCAGTCATCATGTCTTTACCCTCTAAACTAATGAGGAGGTCATTTTCTTGTATAACAAATGCCCCCTAAAGTTTGATATAATAGGTTGTGACAATGGCCAAAACAATTTATACTTAACTCTTATGTTCCTTCTTGAAAAAAAGAGAGAGAGGATCGGAGCTTCGGGTGGTATGGGAAACTTGATACAACACACATATATAAAACAACTAAAATCATGTCCTGAGTCAGTCATTCCCATGCTCAGTAGCTATGTCAGAGTGATTTTCTCATAAAATATATATGACAATGTTGGCTACCGATAAGCATAATGTGGAGCCGGTGTCATAATAGGATCATTATGATGAGCTGTCTCCAAAAAAAATATACACAACTTGGGAGAGGAAAGAAGGCTGAGTGATGTAAGCCTCTACCTAAGGTCTTGATTTCTACTTCATTGAACAACATAGATCAATACATGTGAATATATTTGTTGATTTCAAACATACATGAAATCTTCTGATTACCAATCAATAATGGAGACCATTAACATATGCGAGGAAGGCCACAAATAATAGTGATGGTCTCCAAGATGCACAATACAATCTAGCGAGTGTGAAAATGTTTTTATCATCAAACACTCATAGAATCATTTAAGTAGGATCCAATAATGAGAACCCCTAATCAAACATGAGGTGACCTGCCATTGATGTCTGCAAATACCAAGGCACTGAAATGTTTCTGGATCTTTTTCCTATATAGAGTATTGAAGTGGATAGGAATAGATTTGTCGAAAGGTAGGCAATAACGTTTCCTAGATCAATCAACACGAAATGGGACAAGAATGATTTATTTTTTTAGGAATATTTTTTAACATTGGGTCAAAACAATAGAGGGCATGATGAAAGAATATGCTTTATGGGTTGATGGAGGAAACTGAAGAAAAAGTTTTTCCGTTGAACAATAGAAGGCACAACAATGGTTTTAACCATGTAGCACTAGACTCATGAACACCAAGGAGTGTTAGGATACAAAGATGCAAGAACATTGGGGTATATAGGCTAAACTCATAGGCTAGTAAGATTCATATTGAGAGGCCATAACAAGGAAGGTTTATCTGAGGTAGTGCCATGTTCAAGGGAACGACTACTACCAAAAAATTTTTTCAGATACTAAACATAGTTGTTGTTGGCTTAGTGGGGCCTGACCCAGGTTTAGAGGTAAATTAGCTAAACAAATCCTAAGACTACCGGCCCTTTCGACAACAATTCACAGTGCGCAGACTGAGGTCTCACCTGAGGTATTATGGGAGGGTGTTGGAACTAGGTTTCTGCACCCTAGGGATGTCTTGATGAAGTTTCTAGAGGTTCGCAGTCTGAACCTACGCTCTCATGCTTCTCCACATAGCTTTCTATCATTCGCGATCTAGGCCACTACCTTCACGCAGCTCTGTAAGGGGCACAAATAAAGTACTACCCTAATCCCTATAGTTACTATGCAATTATATTGGTGCTTAACTTAAATTGTGTGGGCCCAATATTTTATTAATCATTCAACATTTAGATAAGTGTGCATAAGCATAAATAGTATAAATGCAAAAAAGATAAACAGAAACATAGATGCACAATATTCTGAATCAAACTTATATTTATTAGTATTCCTTTTCAAGTATAATCCCAACTCCACCCTACACACTTAGCTGCAGGGGTTTGTGCACTCAATTGTAGACTCTACTAGGCCTCTAAACACTCAAGTGCAGAGCCTCTTACTACTACTACGACCTAGTACCCTTCAAATCCAACTCTAAGCTTGAACCATGCCTTCACTATTCTATCTATTCTTACCTTCCCTTACACTTAGAGCCTCACTCTATTTATACACTCCCATGGTCTGTGGACCATGGGTAGGCTGACACAACTTTACATTAAATTACAATATTTTAGGGCGAACAACCCCATGACTCATCCTAGAATTCGCACTCTACGCCCATAATTCGTGGAGTCTTACAATACCATTGACCAAAACTTGGGCTTTAAGCCCCAAAAACATGTTGTGAGGGATCCCATGCCCAACAAGCCCCCAACACAATTATTTTGACTTGTCCTAAGTCACTCGGCTGGTGTAGCGACCTTGGCATGGAGCCCCTCTAACTATGCTTGTGTTGTGCGAAGGTCCACAATGCACTATTTTGTTGTCTGTTGGATTTGTTCTACTCTTTCAACTGAATGCTCGCTGTTAGGGGAAAATACCTATCTCAAGGCATGCAACACCTCCATCTGTTTGAGCTTCCCTTCAATGTCGGCAGTGATAAGGAAGGCCTCATAAATCCAAGGCTGGACACGCACTTTAAGTACTGCCTCTTTATGTCACATGGCATCCACCTATTCCTTCAATGCCTTTGCCTGTTGTAGCTTTGCCAGTCATTGGGTTAGGACAACTGTCTACGTTTTTTTCACATACTGTCATACTGTACTTGAAGCTCCCGCACCTCTATTTCTAGGCACTGTATGGTGGGGTCCTCCTATAAGGATGTGAGCACCTTGAAGGATTCTTCCAACAGAGTAGTACAAGTCTACACTGCCTATCCTATTTCCTCCAGTCCTTTCTGGATAGCGCCAGCACACTGTTCCCTAACTTCCAGGGGCGTGGATGGTTGCGCCTTTAGTCGCAGTTCAACAATATGAAGGTTGAGGTGTTAGGTCCCTATAATACTAGTGATTACCCCATTACTATTGTAATTATACCCCTTATTAATATTGTTGTGCCCCTATTGCCCCCATCTTATTATTACTGTGCCCCATAGAATCCCTCTATTTTTATTTTTGTGGCTTTATATTATTATTGTTAGGTCGGCTAGATTATATTGTGACTCCTTAGACTCCTCTATATAGAAAGGAGGTTTTGTCATTTGAATCATCCAAGAAATTGTTCATTATATAATGTAAAGGAGGTTTCCCCCTCGAGAGGCTGAATTCTAAGGTGTGATCTATCTTTTCTATCTTTTCTTTGAGTGGTTTCATAACATTTTTGGTATCAGAGCTTTGGATTCTAGGGTTTCGCTGCTCCAAACAGGTCATCGTGGCATTTTCACTATAACTTTTTTTCTGTGATGTTTCGAAATTCACAAAAACAACCCTTTTGAGAATACATCGCTCAGAATCTTGGGTATGAATTTCAAATTTTTTCACGCTATATTTGTGGAGATATGATCTGAGGAAGTTGGTCTTTTTGCAGACTCCTGAATTACATTCCAAACAGGTGACCTGGGGTAAATCGTCATAAATTTCTCTTTGGGGATCGGATTGAAATTTTGTAAGAAGGTAAAGAAAGAGAATGGATTTTAGTTTCTTGTATGCATTTTTTAGATCCAAAGGTCGAAACAGGGACTCGTGGCATGTCGTACAAGTTTGCTCTACTGAACTAGTCTATAATCAAGTTACTTTGGGAGATTTCACATAACTCTTCCTTGGAGAATCCAATTTGGGTCAAACATGTGGCATTGGAAAGAGGACATAGAGGGCTACTACAGATCACAAATTTAGAACTAGATGATTGGAAAGTACAGAGATACAGCAGAGGCAATATCGAGCTCCTACAAAGTGAAAAAAGGTGTGTAGATTTTCTTAAATTTTTGCTTAAGCTTGGTTTGAAAATTTATTTTGAAGGAATTCAAAGGGCATAGTAGAGAATTATTATCAGTAATTGATGCCCCAAGGAAAGAAAATGCAAACACCTAGTAACGAACCTAAAAGATCTAGCATGACTCATGAAGAAGAGGAAGAAATGCAACATGATATATCAAAATTACAAGACCAAGTGCAACAACTATCCCTTACACAAAAAGGAACAGAACGTAAGATGGATGGTTTAAAGAAAGATGTAGAAGCTAAGATGGATGGTTTAAAGAAAGGTGTAGAAGCTAATATGGACTGTTTAAAGAAAGGCATAGAAGCTAAGATGATTGATGTGGAAGCTAAGATGGATGATTTGAAGATAGATTTGAAGACAGACATGGACGAATTGAAGATAAATATGAATAAGTTGCTACAAGAAATGGGCACTAAAGGTGAAAGGGTACTAAAGGAATCATGATGAGAACAAAAGAAATGTTAATCATGATTCCATAGACTCTAATGTTGGATCGAAGACTCACCATATTCAAAAAATCGATATGAGGAAGTTTGATGGCAAGGATCCTGCCACATGGATATTACAGATGGAGCAATTCTTCGATCTCAATAATGTGCAAAACACACAAAAGGTAAGTATGGCAACTTTATATTTGGAACCAAATCAGTTTGTATGGTATCAATAACTTTGCTCTCGCAAACAATTTATCACTTGGGCAATTTTTACGAAGAATTGATAGCACATTATGAGGATACAAAAAGCAACACTTTTTTTAGCCAATTGATAAGTCTCAAACAAAAGGGTTCAATAATGGAGCACATTGAGGAGTTCCAAAAATTGAACATAAGGGTAAAAGATATTCCAGAGGAGCATAGGATTGATGTGTTCATAGGGTCTTTAAAGGATAATATCCAACATGATGTTCGCCTTTGGGAACCTGATTCATTAGAGAAGGCATTCAGGTTAGCAAGAAAAATGGAAAGCAAAATTTATGGCAACCAGAATGCATACCACTCACAACTATAAAGATGGAAGTGTTGTTGCTCCTAGTCTTCCACAACCTACAAGTTTGACACCACAACAATTGGAAGAAAAAAGAGCAAACAGGGCTTTGTACAGTTTGTTGATAAGTAAATACATAAGAATCAAAGTGTGCTGAGACAGAAATTAATTTCTACAGATTGTGAAGAGGAAGAGGAAAAGGAGCAAGAAAGGTCAAAAGAAGAGGATATACTCCATGAACAAAGCCTAGATGAAGAAAAAATGAATCCGACCATATCTTGTAATGCATTGGTGGGAATTACCACTCCTCAAACCATCAAGATAGAAGGACAATCAAGAAGAAAAAGGTAATAGTGTTGATTGATTCAGGAAGTACCCACAATTTTATTCATTGTAAGGTAGCAAAAGAATTGAATTGCTTCTTATATCCACCACCAGAGTGTCAAGTGATGGTTGCAAATGGAGGAACAATAAATTGCTCTAGAAAGTGCCATAATATCAAGCTATCCATGGGAGAATATGTATTGACTAGCCCAATGCTTTCCATTCAATGGGAGGTGCTGATGTTGTACTAGGAGTCCAATGGCTACAATCCCTGGGTAAAATAGCTTTTAATTTTCAAGAAATTTTCATGAAATTTTCTACGAAAGGAAAGGAAGTTGATTAAGGGGTATTGCAGGGAAACCAAGAAAGATAATAAACTCTAATGGTATGACAAAGCTTCTAAAAAAGGAACAAAGAGGTGTAATTGCACAATTATGTTCGCTAGATGTTTCCACATCGGAATCATCTATTTCTCCAGATCTTCAAAAAGTCCTGGATAATCATTCCAAGGTATTTGAGACTACTAAAGGTCTCCCACCTGTGCGTGATCATGATCATTCTATTCATCTAATTCCAAGAAGTGTTCCTCCAAACATCAGGCTGTACAGATATCCCTATGTCCAAAAGAGTGAAATTGAACGTATGGTTGCAGAAATGCTAGAGGCTGGTATAATTCAACTGAGTTAAAGTTATTTCTCTGCTCCAATAGTATTGGTGCACAAGAAGGATGGATCATGGCACATGTGTTCGGATTATAGGGAACTCAACAAGCTCACTATTAAAGATAAGTTTTCCATTCCTGTCATTGATAAATTACTGGATGAATTGCATGGATTAATTTACTTCACCAAGTTGGATCTTTGTTCAGGATATCATCAAATCAGAATGAAGATTGAAGACATTCTGAAAACGACATTTAGAACTCATGAGGGTCATTATGAATTTTTGGTCATGCCTTTTGGCCTTACAAATGCACCCTCAACATTTTGAGGTTTGATGAATTCAGTTTTCAAACCATTCCTTAGAAAAATTGTGTTAGTATTTTTTGATGATATACTAATCTACAACAAGTCTTGGAAGGATCAGGTTGAACATGTTGACAGGGTGCTACAACTATTGGAGGAGAAACAATTATATGCAAAAAGATATCCAAATGTTTCTTTGGAGTACAAGAGGTGGAATATCTGGGTCATATTGTATCTCACGAAGGAGTTAAGGTAGAGCCTAGCAAAATTAAAGCAATTAAGGAATGGAAAATCCCCACATCCATAAAGCATCTGCGAGGATTTCTCGGGTGACAGGGTATTATCGCAAGTTTGTTAAGAATTATGGGGGAATAGCAGCACCTCTAACAACATTATTGAAGAAAGATGCATTTTCATGGACTCCGGAAGCAACAAAGGCCTTCGAACATCTTAAAGAGGCAATGTGCCAAGCACCCGTCTCAGCTACACCAGACTTCACAAAAACCTTTATTGTGGAATGTGATGCTTCAGGAAATGGAATTGGTGTTGTTTTAATGCAAGATGAAAGACCCATTGCTTTTGAAAGTCGGCCAATCAAGGGAAAGTTTTACACAAAGCTATTTATGAGAAGGAAATGTTGGCAATACTCCATGCACTTAAGAAATGGCGACCCTACCTAATGGGAAGACACTTCAAGTAAAAACGGATCATGATAGCCTTAAATACTTTTAGAACAAAGATTATCCTCTGAAGAGCAAAAAATGTGGGTCACAAAGATGTTGGGTTATGACTTTGAAATCATCTACAAAAAAGGGAAGCAAAATGTGGTGGCAGATGCACTCTCAAGAAAGGATGAGGATGTGGAAGCATTGTTGTGTGCCATTTCTATTATCCACCAGATTGGATAAATGAAGCAAGGGAGGAATGGAAGAATGACGAAGAACTGTGGGCACTTATTCGAAAGCTACAACAAGATTCCAGTACGTCTGATACATTTA
>APFE031722124.1:6792-22212 GCA_000404065.3 Pinus taeda
GTTTTCCAAATCTGATGAAGAGCACATGTACCATCTAAAAATTGTCTTTCAAAAGTGCAGAAAATATGGCTTGTCGCTAAATCCAAAGGAGAGCTTGTTCGCCATGGAGGAAGGCAAACTACTCAGGCACATTATCTCAAAAGATGGCATTCGTATTGACCCAGCACGTGTGCAAGCAATCCAGGAAATCGATCTGCCCCGGAATAAGAAAGAGATACAATCGTTCAATGGTAAAATGAATTTTCTATGCCGCTTTGTACCCAATCTTGCTGAACACCTAAGAGAGATGAAAAACATGCTTAAGAAGGACAACCAAGTGAAATGGATGGAGGAGGCTATAAAATCTTTCAATTTGGTCAAATTGCCTCTTTCTTCAGCTCCAGTTCTAGTCAGCCCAGACTACACTCAAGATTTCATATTATTTTCATTTTCTTCAGAGCATACTATGGCAGCGGTGTTATTGCAGAAAGGGGATGATCACGAAAGACCCATTGCATTCTTCAACAGAGCTATAAGAGATGCAGCCTTAAAATACAACATCATTAAGAAGCAAGCCCTGGCACTTCTGAAGGCATTGAAAGATTTCCAGGTATATATTTTACATTCGCATATTTTGGCCTATGTTCCTAATGCTGCTATCAAATATGTTTTAGTGTAGACCAATCTGGAAGGAGGACGAGGAAAATGGATTGCATCCTTGCTAGAATATGATGTTGAAATAAAGCCCACGAAGCTGGTTAAAGGACGGGGATTTGCGATGCTAATGGCTGAATCAAAGTTGCATGCCTTGGACATAAATCTGATCGCTGCTATGTCTGATGAGAATGAGGAAGGATCATCAATTCAGGTATCTAAAATTTTTTCTCTTTCTCCATGGTATTCAGATATCATATATGTGCTTAAAAATTTGTCACCACCGCCTGGCATGACTAGAACCAAAGCGAGAACACTCAAGTTGAAGGCTACCAAGTTTTGCATTCTAAATTCTGCACTGTATTGGAAATATTCCAGTGGCATTTTGTTAAATTTTTTGGTGGAAAAGGAAGCAAAGAAGGTCATGCAGGACTGCCACCAAGGAGACTGTGGTGGTCACCTTTTTTGGAAGTCAACACCAAATAAAATTCTGAGAGCGGGGTACTATTGGCCGACATTGTTTGCTGATGTATATAAGATGGTCAAGCACTGTCATAAGTGTCAGATTTTCGAAGGAAAATAGAAGTTACAGCCTTTACCACTTAAGCCTATAGAGGTGAGTGCTCCTTTCCAGCAATGGGGATTGGATTTCATTGGTGAAATTCATCCCGCTTCTTCCGGTCAGCATAGATGGATCCTCATAGCGACAGATTATTTCACGAAATGGATTGAGGCAATTCCCACCACACAAGCTACTAATGCGGTAATCATTTCATTCCTTGAAAATAACATCTTGTCTCGCTTTGGTTGCCTGAATAAGCTAATCACTCATAACGCAACAGTTTTCAAATCAAAAAGGATGGTAGATTTTTGTCATAAATATCACATCATCTTGGGTTACTCAACTGCCTATCATATGCAAGGAAATGGATTGGTGGAGTCTTCAAACAAATCATTGGTCAACATAATCAAGAAGCTGCTGGAAATAAATAAGAAGAGCTGGCATAAGAGGTTGGTCAATTCACTTTGGGCAAATGAGGTCAGTCAGAAGAAATCCATAGGTACATCACCGTTTGAGCTTATTTATTGAGTTGATACAGTATTTCCTACCTCTCTTGCTGCCCTGGTAGTCAAACTTCTTTAGGAGGCCAGCAGTGAAGAAGATCCCATGTAGAGAAGGTTGAATCAAATGGTCCACTTGTAGCAGACCAGAGAAGAAGTTTTCAAGAACACATCTAAGTTGCAGGAGAAAATCAAGAAAATTTATGACAGAAAGGCAAAGGTGGACAAATTTCAGGTGGATGATGTGGTACTGAAGTGGGATGCAAGGAATGAGGAGAACGGCAAGCAGGGTAAGTTCAAGAATCTTTGGAAAGGTCCTTTCAAGGTTGCAGCATATCGGGGTCAGAATGCCTTTCTTCTGAAGGAAATGAATGGGGAAGATTGTCCAGGAGGGCCGATCAATGGTCGGCTGCTCAAGCGGTACCATTTCTAAGTTATTAACGCTGCTTCCACTGCTAGTGTAAATACCATTTTATTTAAGTTTAGTTAGAGTTTGTTAAGTTAGTCTTCGAGTCATTTCAATGTCAAATTTGAGTCATTTTTTTGGTCATTTCAGTTTCATAAATGAGTCAGAGTACTGTGTTGTTTCTCGAAATAATGACTCCATAGCCCAATGGATGAAGGCACTATCTAGCTCTCCCAGAGATCTGCTATTCTTGGCACCTCCAAGGAGCTACCATCCCCCATTGGAGCCAATGTTAGAGTCGGTCTGGTCAATCCTCCGTTAGAGATCAAACTCTTTATGTATTTCATTTTTAGGTGTCCCGCTCCATTCACTCAACTGCATTCTGCTAGGGGCATGCTATAATCTGACGGATAAGGTCATGCTAGTCAATTCCCCTCATCTTTGGATCCTGCTGGCTCAAGTCTTTTGTCAATGATCACTAAAGTCCATAACCGTCAAGGTCTGGTCCTTTAATGGACAAAAGTAATTTTTGATAATTAGGTCTAGGGATTAATAAATTTGGTCTTCAAATATGTCCAATAAAGCCATGCAGGCCAGAGTGAGGCCCTTACAAAGTTATGATTCAGAGAGTTTCATCATCATGGTGATAGACTTCGACTGTTCTTCAAAACACTGTTTTGAATAAAAGTCAAACAGTGTCATTTGTGATAAAAATTTCAAAAAGTCGTCACTTGATTTCTTTAGGTGCGGGCATGGTTTCCGTGGCCAAATGTCCTGTCATGCAATCCCAACAAAGAGTGCTGAAAATTTCATCATTTGAGCTAAAATTTCAAAGGGAAAAGTGAAAATCAGTGTTGCTTTAAGTCAGTGAAGAAGTGTCAAAACATAACATTAGAAAAATGGGTTTTTGAAGAAGCAAAAATTCAACCCATGACTTCCAAGTCTTTATATACATGTTTCCACCAAAATCAAAGTCATTCTGCTAATCAAGGTCATAGAGAAAGAGTGCAAAGAGTTGGAGAGTGCAAAGCACGCGTTTAGAGCAAAGTAGGAGGCAGTTTTCAGGGCACGGCACACACACACAGGGGCATGGCGCACACAGAGCCACCCCTCAGTGCATTTTTTCAATAGGCGTGATGCACACCCAGGGCACAGCGCACACCCACAAAGGGCCAAAACCGTGCCAAATTTCCTCAAATTTCTTGTGAAGCCCCTCAAATTGACAGATATCACAAAAGCACCTAGCGTCACACCATCATAAAAGGGCAGCATAAGTACAGTACACACAACAGTCATGGCATCAGAGCATTCATCAAAGTATGAGATGGAGACACAAGGTGACTCATCCTTGGAAGAACGGGCTCCCAGGAGACATCACAAGAGTGGAAAACATGTTAGGGATGAGCCCACTACCCTCACTAAATTGCAGGCCTGCCCTCTTGCCATGTCATGCTTCCAGCACCAAGCATGTTTTCAGTTTGTTCAAAGTGGCTAATGTTAGTGTTCATCATGAGTTGGCCCGTCTTTTTGTGCTTCATCTACATGGAGGTCAGTCTATCTTGGCCAGGGTCACCTTCACATTGACACCCGAAACTATCTCAGTGGCAACAGGCATACCAAATGTTGGAGAACAGTTGGCATAAGAAGAAGAAGGTGGATAGGCAACACTATGAGCCTTACATTAAGGCCAGATTCTTGAGTCAGCTCACAAGAGTCTTCCCATTCAGATATTTGAAAGATGAGTATGCTCCACTCGTGAAATTGATCATGAAGTACTTCAGCTGTGAGGGGAGGTTCTCTCGACTATATGCCTATCACATCAGGTTGCTCATGCACTTTACCTGGGTGAGGATGATGAACCTCCCATTTTTCATTTGTAGAAACATAGAGAGGATGAACACCTTCATGCAGCATAAGACCCCTCAGCAGCAGCTTAACAGTGTTTATCACTTTGCTCTTATCCAGATTTTCGTAGATCATCAGTTGGGATTGCAGGGCATTGCTTGGGAGGACTTCATCTCCCGTGACCTCTTCAACACTTCACAGGTACTATCAGAGCTAGAGCATGAGATAGGTGGTCCTTCACATCAGTATGAGCACCATGAGACCACTACTATGCCAGTATTTGTTACATATCAGAGAGGCAGTAGGCACTTGTTTGCAGCAGCAAAGTGAGTTTTATCTCCACCCGGGCTGGAAGGGGCCTCGCTTCTGGCATCGACTACACAGGTACTAGACAAGGGAAAGAGACCCATGCATGATGAGGGGCCATGAGGTGAACAGGAGGTCGATTTCATTCTCATTTAGGATGATGATGCAGATGTGGAGAGTGCCCGACTTAGGATGACTATTCAAGAGTAGAACACGGAGATCCAAGACTTGTCACTCAATGTGGAGAGGGCCAAATGGATCATCAATTATTTGGAACAGAGGAACAAATAGCTTGAGGACCAGCATGAGATCACGAAGCTGCAAAACATCCGTGAGAATCGACAAGCTGCCTAACAAAGGAGGATCGAGCTCACTACCTTGGAGCAAGAGATCAACAATGACCGTGAGTCCTGGCTAGAGCGGATCAACATCCACCTAAAGAGATTGTTGGAGAAGGCTAACAGAGACAAAACCATACTAAGTAGGATGGTTTAGCATTACAGAGCACGGAACATGAGTGCAAAGGCCCGGATAAGGAGCTTGAAGGCAAAATTGAGCAAAGCAACAAAAGAGGAAAAAGAAGCAAAAGACCAAGATCGGCTTTGAATCTTGGCTGAATATTTTGTGGCCCAACACACTGCCTCTCAGAGAACCTCCAGCCCAAATTTCAAGAAATTTGGGGCAATTTTGGTCACATGGTAATTTTTTGGTCAAAACACAGGTTTTTTCTCCCTGTGCGGCACGCCACTAGCGCAACGCTTATGATTGGGAGCTCCAAATGACAAATGGCTTACATTTTTGGATTCATCATGCAAAATCATGACCACTGGTGCTTGGACAAGAAATTTGGGCATAATTTGAGTCTCCAGGATGTCAAAAACACCCAAAAAATGGCCTGTCTACCCCTATTTTGACACACAGAAAGCAGTCTTGGGAGAATGAATATTAGGAAGGGTAAATGAGCACAAAATTCAGAAATTCCACTTGGGTTGGAAAGTAGATAGGACAAGCTTTCCAACGAGTACACTTGGGAACATTTTGGACTCCTACAAGTGCCTCAAAATAGGCTCCAAAGTGGTCAGGTGCATATAGGGAAAAAGGCCAATTTCACCTCCGTTTCGCGAAATTTCGATTTACGACTTCTCCAAGTGGGTCTGCTCATCTACATTTCACTTTTTCGGGACATAAGGCAAATTTTAAAGTATTTTCACTCCAGATTGGCTTCTATCCAAGTGGCAAAGGAAGGCAAACAGTCACCCAAGCCATTTGTCATCTTTGTAATGCTGCACCTGTAGCTAATGGTTGGATTTCCACCTCCATTTTTTAATGATTCGAGTAACTCCCCAACCCTTGGGCATTCTATCTCCTCATGGCACATTCTATATATTTTATGCAAACTATTTGCAAAGGGTTGGTTGACTTGTAAGTTCTACGAGACTGTGGGAAAGAAACTATGTTTCTTCATTGTATATTTTGACAGAGGATTAATGAAAGGCAGCGCCTCTGTTTCATGAGATTCATGTGGTTGTGAGTATGGAAAATGTGTCTCTTATGTTTCATATGTATTTCGTTATGTTTTACAGTTCATTTCGTATTCATTCCTATGAAATTTTCTAAGTTAGATAAGGTAGAATTCATTTTTATTGCTCTGCCTGTGAGAAAATTTCATGTTCAGTGTTCTTCTTCTGTTGAAAAGGATTCATGTTGTCCATGCCCTTTTCACCCTCCTAAGAAATCTTTCCATTCCGCATTATTTCAAACTAAATTGCTTGACTTTCCGCCTGTCTTGCCTCACGAAGTAATATGTGCCTTTTTATTTCATCCTCTGCTCATTGCTGTCCGTTGGTCCCATACCATCCCAGAAACACAGTCATTCATAAAAATTGCTTCTTGTATCCATATTTACATACTAGCCTAAGATCAATATTCCACTGTAAGTCATCTCAGACTGTTTCGTTTACTTATTCACTAAGTGTGACACGGAGAGAGCCCTCTCCTGTTCTAGTAGGGCTAGCTACCACACTAAGTGTGGTTTGTGGTTACCCTGAATTTTGCCTTCTTTCAGCCTAAGGTGGATTTAGGTGCTAACATGTTGTATGATGTTGGTGTCATAGGACTTGAGGTCCTCATAAATCTAGGCAAAGACATCCTGAAATTCTTTTAATAACTCAATGTATTTCATCTTTTAAGTTGGAGGTAGTGATTTTGAAAGTTTGATCAATTTTGGATTTTCATTAGTGCCTATATTACACTTTTCTATATCATATTTCAAAGGTTCCATTTTAGGCTTCCTAGGAAGATCATTTGAATCAAAGAAATCTTCCAAAGGGGTTAATCCCTTAGGTAAGAAATTTTCTTTGAGATTGATTGCTTCAGTGTCTTAGTTAATTATTTCATCAATCTCAACTTGCTCTAGGTTTTCTACATTTGACTTCGTAAAGTTAGTGGGATGAAACCTATCTAACTATTCACCTTCTATCTCATTTATTTCTATTTTTTTTTTAATGTTAGGATCTATTGATGTGTCGGTATCTATATTTCTATTTACAAATTCTTCTTCTGAGATTAAAAAGTTATTTATCTGCTTGTCATCAGCAAATATTTGCCAGTTCTTCAAATTATCTAGAATGGCAAGTTTGTGCCTAACTTTAGCAGTGTACTGATGGTTAGGTTGAAAGGGTAACTTGCAAGTGATGGCAAACATTGCTAAACTATGAGCCTGCATATTATGTTTTCTAGGAACTACAGCAAGCTTGGTTTCTAAGAAAGTGTTTAGTATTTCTACAATGGTTCCTCTATAACAACTTAATCTAGGGTCTTTTGTCATATATACATCATCAATTTGTTTTATCACTAGTTCATAGTCTCCCATGATAGAGACTCTTTTGGCTCCTCAATTTCTAACTAATTTAAGACCTAAAATTAGTGCTTCATACTTGTCCCTTTGTTAGTACATATAAAATTTAGCCTGTTTGCATGGCCTTCTAAGTGATTATTATCCAGATTGTATATCCAAACTCCTTCTCCTGCTCCAAACTTATTGACTGACACTTCAAACTCAAGATGCCATAATATCTCATGTTCATAATTCTCATCATCTGGTGCAACAAACTTTTCCTGATTTAAAGCAATTTCGCTACCTTGTTTATTGGAAAGTTTTAAAGTTTGGACAATTTCCTCTTATTTTGAAACTGCAATTTCTTTTGGTTCTACATCAACACTATCTAAAAGAGTTTCTTGTGTTTGATCAACATTATACATGATAAAATAATCAATGTCTGAATGTACAGAGTAGATAGGAAAGTCTTGAGGTCGATCCTGGCTACTTACCATGTATTTCATTAAAGTTTCTTGGTGCAGCTTCTTGGGTTGTCCAAAAATAGAAATCGTTGCATATGACATATCAAGCTATAAAGATCCCTGAAGTTTGGCTCCCCATGATTAGGATAGCAACATGCCATACTTCGGTGGGATGTCAACAACCACAATATCCATAAGGATGCTTTTGGTAGGATACTGAACTAAGGTGACATAGAGGTCTTTAATCAATCCTAGACACTTTACTTGACTTGAATCAAATGAAAATAAGTCCTTGTAAGGCCTTGTAATGTCTAGGTTTAATTTCTCCATTACTGATTTGGGCATTAAGTTGTGGGAGGCCCCAAAATCCAACATTGCATTGTGAAGAATTTTGTCATGGATGATAAGGCTAATGTAGAAAGGTGTTATTCCTCCTTCTAATGGTTTGCCATTAACATCTGCATCAAATATAATTTCTAGTTGGTCATTTAACAAGTTAACAGAATCCTCATTTTTAACAATTTTTAGAGTCTGGTTTATCTATGTTTTGTACGTTTCTTTCTTGATTCATTCTTTTAAAGGGACTGAAATCTTTAACTTATCTACCTCTGCTCCTAGATTAAAATGCAAAGGGGATTTCTTTGTTTAAGGGCTTGCACTTTTCACAACAAGATTCTGAGTGGGATGGTCTTTTTTTCCTTTATTGGGGACCTCTTTTTGTGAGTTTTCAAATCTAGTGTTTTGAGGTGTGTCCACCAGTTTTTTAGGAGGAATTGAGGTAGAGGGTTGATCATCAGAAGGTTGATCAGGGGTTATATCTACAATGGTGGGGCTATATGGGTTCTAGTTTTATCTGGGGAGAATCTGGAGGATTTTAGAAACCAGGGCTTCTTTGATTTTCTTGGGTTGATTTGACACTGTTTTCTTGGTTTGGTCAGGGATATAAGAATTATTTTTACTCCTTGGGTTATATTGTTTATGCACTTCAAATATGGCAGGATCATAACCTTGTTTATAATCAAATGATTCTCCAGACTAGATTTGCAATTGCTACAACATATGAAATTCATTATCATCTTGGGTCAGAAAAACAACACCTTCATCATCTAAACCCATCAAGTTAATCTGTGTGTCTTACTTTGGGTCTTCAAGATGGGATGTTTCTACATAATTTTCTTGGAAAGGAGGCCTAATATTCTGATGAGGTCCATTTTTTCTAGTGTTTTGGTTTTGGTTTTTCCTAAAGTTCGGGTTTCTAACTGGAGGTGCCTGTTGATTGTCCCATTAGGGTTTCCTCTCTATATTATCTATTCTATCCATTAAATTTTCCATGCCTTTCACTAAGCTATCTATTTTAATGTCAGAGGGTGAAGGCTCATATTTAGTTGTTCCTCTTCTTTCATTCCTAACTCTAGCTCTTTTAGATAATAAATTAGCCTCTACACTTACAACTACACTTTGCATATCTTGTAGGGTTGGGGGGTTTCTTTCCTTGAGCTAGAATGTCATGTCTGTGTCAAAACCATCAAGGAACTTTATTAATGCTAATTCAGGTGGGGGTCTAAGATTAATTGGAATTACATTGTATATATTGTTAAATCTGGTGTAGTAATCTTGAATAGTTTCATTGGGTCCTCTCCTAATATTTTCATATTCTAGAAGGATCTGTAGAGGATTCTTTTGATTTTCCCATCTATTCAAAAATTGTTGATGAAATACTTCTAAACTATCAATACTATTATCGGGTAGTAATCTAAACCATTTCCTAACATCACCAGCTAAAGTCTAAGCAAATAGTCTAATTTGGACATCCACAATATCAATTTCATGAAATTCAAAATAGTATGTCATCTTAGTAACATGGTGTTGTGCAGTGTAGTGTCCTATGCCATCAAATTGGACGATTTTACTCTGGTAGTCTGCTGGCATGGCACTAAGTGGAGCGGGTAAGACAAGGGGAGCATATCTATTTTCCATGGCTATAAGCTGGGAGGTGCTAAGATGTGGGGTTGAGGCACTGGAAGATGATACAGTATTGGAGGATGAACTAGGATAGGTGAGTGGTAAATGAGTAGTGCTAGGTTGGTAAGGGAGTGAGGGTATGAATGGTGGTGGGGAATGGGCTTCAAAAGTTGAAGGGAATAGTGGTGAAATAAGAGTCGTGGAAAATTGTTCAGAAAAGTCAGGGATCTTGGCAGTACTAAGGGATGATTGTGATGAATTCAGAATGTACTCATCAATTGACTAATTGGCCTTTTGGACTTCAAGGTCTACAATGAACTCAGGGTCTAGAATAGTATCGTATATTTCACTTTCAGACTTTGATTTAAATAATGACAAATTGAATTTCTCATCAAAGGGAAGATCTTCTAAAAACAACCATTCATCAGGGCATGAATTAGCTTTAGCTAAGGGTGTGTGACTAGCTGAACTTTCTTCTTTTTTGGTTTCTCTTGAAATCAGGTTGGGATTATCAACCATTGGGGGAGGGTATGGATTTGGATTAGCCCTAGTATAATGAGATCACCTCGAAGCCAAAATTTCATAATTTTTCTAATTGTTTTCTTTTTGTAAGAAATAACCTCTAATAAATTACTTTAAGAGGCTCAAAATACAGAATTAAAAATTTCTTAGAGATTTATTAGGACTGAGGGTTCTCCCCAGTATGGTCACCACTATGTTATCACTCAAAAAATTTCCCTAGAAGTTATTAGAAGAACGAAAAGACCGAGGTAACCACAAACCAATATTTTAAGTATACGCTCTAGCCAACCTATTACCCAGAGAGTGATCTCTCTATATCTCTTAGCTTTGTTTGCTGAGACTTTAGGCTAGTTCTTAAAGTTTAGGGGGTTTTGGATTTGTATTGGAAGTTGGATGGTGGAATCCTTAAACAGATGGATAGAATGATGTCTCTGGCTATTGGGCTATGGAGTCAAAGAAGGGCAGTAGAACTTGGATTAAATCATTAAAGGGAGTGTTCAATGGGCAAGCTAGTAGAGTGAAGCATAAGTTTTTAGGTCAAATGGGTGAAATGATCTTAACCAAGGTGAAAGAGCACTTAAGAATTCTCAAACTGGGATTAAAAGGAGGAACAAAGGGTAATCATGAGTAAAGGGAAATTAAGAATCCTTTACTATAGATCAGAGGGAAACTATCTGAACCAAGGAGCAATCAAGAACTCCTTAACTTAGATAATTAGAAGAAAACATTAAGATGCATAATAGTTAAAACAGAGTGCAATGAAGCAAGTTCTAAGATATCATTCCATATTACAGCATTCAGATTTCAGATACATTCAAGAGTATGAAAAACTTATAAAGAAAATAACATCACAAGAGAAAATACTTATTGTTCTTCACACTACACATGAATCCAGTGAAATATCTTTGCTTTATTCATTAATCTAGATTGTTGATCCAAATAGTTATACACTAGCTTACAATATTGGATCAAAAAATCTATAGAAATGTCTAAGAATCCACCCTACATACTTCGATTTGTGAAGTATTTGTACAAAAAATTATTACAAAATATCTCAAACTGATTTGAGATTAAATTTAGGAAATATAAATACCTTCTTGCAAGAAGATAGAGATAGATAATGAATTGTTTCATGTTGTCCCTTTTTATTTGGTACTGTTGGTAGTTATGGTTGGATTTGTAGCCCTCTATGTTGGCTTGTAGTTGTGGAGTTTCACATTGAATTCTTTTTTACTTTCATCTTTCAACTAATACTCTTTGACCTTGCTGCCCTATTTTCATCTATTTACCTCGTTGCCTTCATTTTTACGATGTGGTAACTTTTAGCTATAAATTTATCACAGTAAATCAGTCATAGTCTCCCACCATTCTGCATCTGGTAATTTTACATTCATCATCCTCCTTAGCCAATTTTCTGAGTCTATCACTATATTCCAACTGTGTCATGAGTTTGTCATTGATAACCATAGGATTGGGCAAACATTTCTCTCTCAAAATCTAGAATTTAGCCATGAACCTATCAATGGCTACTTGCATATTGAGGCACTTTTCTTCTAAATTAAGCATAAGGTTCCTTTTGGAAAGGACCTTCCTTTTTTCTAAAATGGTCACAATTCTATATTCGATATTTAGCTCATGGAGCTCTGATGCAGGAGCATTTGGACTTAGCCAGCAATGTGAAATTTTGTTCACATGTTGTGGCTAAACAAGTTGAATTTCATTGACTCGATTGGTCAAAAGTCAGTTTTACTGAGAGTGTTTGATCTCTCAAGAAATGAGTTGTATTTCATTATTGTAATAGTTATAAATTGTCTTATTTTACATTCAAAGATGAGTTGTTAGCATACGTGTGTGGTAGAGCTAGGAATTAGAGATTTACTATTATATTGATTAAAAATAGAGATTGAGTTGTTAAGCACAGTTAGTGTAATCTTCGATTGATCAAAAGGAAAGGAAAAAAAATGTAATGGAGAGAGCGAGAGGATTGAGTGAGCGAGAGCCTAGAATTAGCGTGTGGATTTCTATTGAAACAGAGGTCTTTTCATATGTTATAATTGTGCCAAGGCCGAGACTCTATAGCTATTTTTATTGAGAATAAATGATGTTGTGTGTGTGATTAATTAACAATCCTATGGAAATCCTTGTTATGATTTTAGATTCTTTGTATTCAGGGTAGAGTGATTATTCCTTTTTTTTTATGTTTCACACCTAAATCACAAGATTGATAAAGGTCAGAGGTTTTTTTAGAATTACTATTGGTTGATGCTGCTTTAATCATGGCCGTTGGATTGTGAACAATCATGGCCATTGCATCGCAGAAGTAGTTTCACAACGGTGACAGTGGTATATCAGGGAGGCAAAAAATAGTAAGCCGTATTTCAAGGAAGGTCCCAGATTCCATTCAGCAGAGGACACATAGCAGGAGGAGGTGAGAGAAAATTGATTTTTGGGCAGGTACTCCCTGTGCAAGTTGTGCACTCGATATCTTTGTACACCATTGGATCTGTCATGGGTTAATCAATGGTCGAGGATCAATGATTAGTTTCATTGATTGGGTGTAATGCCAATCATTGGATTGGTGAATGCAAAGGGACGACAAAGATTGATTTGATAGAGTTCAGGTGAAAAGAGCGGACCCGAGAGATCTATGAACGTGGGCTCAATCTTTTTGAGATTCGACATTATGTGTTCAGAGTGTACATTCCCGTGTATCCATGTATTCTGATAGTTGAATGGTCCCAGGGTTTTTAAAGCAAAAGCCATCAATAAACGCTTCTGATAGGTTTTGTGGGCCGATAACCCATAGGTCTGTGTGTATTGATTTCAGAGTGCAGCTTTGTTGCATCATTTGTGGTATCAGAGTAGAATTTAAGGCTGATTGTAGAAAAATGCCGCCAAGGAGAGGAGCTGGCATTGGTCGAGGAAGACCTGAAGCAAATGAAGTTCTACTGGAAAAGATCTGGAGTCTGCATATGAGAATGGAAACAATTGAGATTGCTTAGAGAAGAACACCTGATGAAGGAGCTGACAGTGCAAAAGAAGAATCTTCTGAGGAAGAAGAGGAGGAGGAAAATGAAACTACCAAATTTATCAAGATGTTGGCAAAAGTAGGAAGAAAAGCAAAGATGGAAATTCCTATCTATGAAGGGAGTCTCAATACATAAGAGCTAATGGATTGGATCAATTCATTGAGCAAATATTTTAACTATGAATAGGAAACTGACGACAAAAATGAGGTGAAATTTGCAGTTACCAAATTGAAGGATCATGCAACTATTTGGTGGGATGACCTACAAACATCCAGAATGAGGAAATGAAAGTCCAAGGTCAAGAAATGGGACAAAATGGTGAGTAAAATGAAATCCAAATTTATGCCTAAATATTATCAGTTAGATCTTTATAAACAATTGCAAAATTTAAGGCAAAAAGGAATGTCTGTTAAGGAATACACAGAAGAGTTTTATAGATTGAGTATTAGAGTAGGACATGCAAAAGATGACATGAAAAAGGTAGCTAGATATATCAATGGCTTAAGGTATGACACCCAGGATGAGATCATCTTGTTGAGTTTGAAGACTATTGAAGATGCCTATCAAGCAGGTTTGAAGGCAGAAGAGAAGATATTGAGAAAACAGAATCAGAGGAATAGAGGAAGAAGCTCAGTAAGAGGTAGAAGAACTACTAGACCAATGAGACAACAACATTGGCATGAAGCAAGTAGCTCAAGTAGCAGACCACCATAGAGGGGAGAATTTAATAGAGGAATATTTGCACCCAGATGAAGAGGCTGAGGAAGATATGTTCGGTGTTACACGTGGAGAATGGGGACATGTGTCATGGGACTGTCCTCATAATAAACCAGTAAGTCAGAGGAATGCAAATGTGGCAGAGGCAAAGCCAGAACCATCTCTACTTATGGAAAAGGAAGAACCCCCTGAAGTAGGAGAATCCATATTATTGAGAAGGGCCTTACTTAAGATAGAGAAGGAGATTAAAGAACCAACTCCGAGGAAGAGTTTGTTCAGGACTACATGCAAATCAAAAGGTAAATGTTGTAAAGTGATAATTGAGAGTGGAAGCACTGACAACCTTGTTTCTACAGAGATGGTGGACAAGCTGTAGGAATTTACAGGGTAAGTTCCTTAGACAGAACACCAAAGGAAACCACTCACAAACAGATCACAGATCAATACACCAATATTTTGACCTGGTTAAAACCCTCAAAGAGGGAAATAGTCCACGGCCTAAGCCAATGCGTCCACTTCAGGCAATTTATTAATAAAATAATGAAAAGTTACATAAGCTTCTCTCGTGAACGGTTTTCCTACAAATGACCCTCCATGCGCTTTAAACAGAAATCATGGACCAATTAGGTGTTAAGCCACGGATCAAGTGTCGGTAATACCGAGGAGAGAATGAACCGTCAGATCACTACATATCATGACCGTCGGATTGTAAGGTACAAATGTACATAGTAAAGAAACACACTTTACCTAACTCTATACTAGACCAAGTTATACTTAGCTATTCCTATGTGTCGGAATATCCTAACATCCCCCCTTAAGAACAACTTGGGATAGGATTGAAGGATTTACAAATATGACACAATAGGAGAAGGAAGGATGCACTAGAGCCTATCCCCCCTTAGTGAGAACTTCCTGAACTCCAACCATAAATCGAAGTTTAGTAAACTTCGCCTCCGTGAGAGCCTTTGTAAAGATGTCTGCACCTTGATAATCTGTTGAACAATATTGCACTTCAATAACATGGTCATGAATGAGCTTTCTGATGAAGTGCATGTGTAGTTCAATGTGTTTGCTACGCTGATGCTGGACTTGATCTTTGCATAGTTGAGTGGCACTTTGATTATGACACCAAAGTGTAGTCGAATGCTGCTGTTGAAACCCAAACTCTGATAAGATCTGTCGAAGCCACAAGGCTTCCTTACTAGCTTCTACGGCACCACGATACTCTGCTTCTGCTGAAGAAAGAGAAATGGCACCTTGTTTCTTGCAAGACCATGTAATAGGTCCTGAACCAAGAGTGAACACATAACCGACAGTAGACTCCCGATCATCAGGGTCACCAGCCTAATCGGAATCAGTGAAACCAACTAATAGAGGAGATGCTTCGTCACTGTAATGAATTCCAAACTAAATTGTACCTCGAACATAACGAAGTATTCTTTTAGCTGCTTTCCAATTACTTTCACGTGGGGTTTGCATAAACCGAGCAATAAGACCAAAAACAAAGGAAAGGTCAGGACGAGTATGGGTTAGATACAAAAGTTTTCCTACAAGTTGACAGTATAAGGTAGCATCAACTTCAGCGGAAGTACAAGTGACTGAAAGTTTGACTCCAAACTGAAAGGGAGAAGGAGCTGG
>APFE031722138.1:0-11029 GCA_000404065.3 Pinus taeda
ATTAAATATATATAAAACGTGTCCCCTGTGTCCTGTTTCCAGGTCGCTGCGTTTTGTATTGAATACTCGTATTTACGTGTCCTCCGTGTCTCGTGTCCTCGTGTCATGTGACTTAGGTGGCCATTGTCCGAGTCAAACTTGTAGTGCTATTGGGTGTGAGCACAATTGGTCTGTTTTTGAGAGGATTCGCACAGATCAAAAACGATTAAATGATCTAGTCTATGTCCAATACAACCTCTGGCTCAGACGCAACCAATTATTGAATAAAAGACCTGATTCAGATTGGGTAGTGGAGAGTCATGCAGCAGAGTTTGATTCTAATGAGGATTTTGATTTGGATTTACACAGGGAGGCATCATTCGAACATGATGTTCAGTTGAATGCAGATCTCGATCCACTTGTACTACCAGCCTCAACCTCACAGCCAGCAAGGACTCCAGTTGCAGGCGCTTCCTCTGCTCAGCCACGACAGAAGCACAGTCGCATATCTTATATATCTCAACTTGCATCTGTTGCACAGCCTGCTAGTGCTACCACTTCTACAGTTGCAATTGGAGATGATGATGATGAGGAGCCATGGGGCCCCCTATCTGACTCTGATGATGATCCAGAGATTGATCCACATGATCTTGGCTCCTCTGGCAATAGCTACTAGCCAGTGGCCCAGTAATACTGGTCACAGTTTACTTTTGTTGTAGAGGCCATTTCTAGCCTCCTTGGTTATGTGTTTTTGTTTTGAATCTTTGATCATGTATGTATTGGACAGTACACTAGGTGCCATTTTGATATAATGGATATATTCAGGAGCCTACTTTGATCATATGTTGTCTTCCATCTATATTCTAATGCTGTGTGTTTGGAAACATGAATGAAAATCTTTAAAATAATGTTTTTTTATAAAAGAAAATAAATATTTAATGTATTTTTTTACCACGACCGAGCCATTGAAATCGAGCCAGCCGAGTCAATACCAAGTCGGAGTCGACCCTCGGCCGAGTCAATACCGAGTCGGAGTCAGAGTTGGAGTCAACCCTCGGCCGAGTCGATGTCGGAGTCAGAGTTTTAAAACGTTGGTTTATGGATGGATATACTCTTTTTGTCATGTAAGTGCCCTTTTCATGCGAATTTCATAATGGTTCATGTTTAATGTATGGAATGTTATGTCATGATTTTACTTCTGCCCTAAAAACTAATGTGAATTTATAAAACACTTGTAATCTTGGCCCTTGGATATGTTATTCATCTTGGCAAGAAGAATGAATTTTCATAGGGGTAGGTTGTGCACCTTTTACCTTGAAACTCCATCAAATCTTGCATATCGAAGTATAAAGCTCTAAAGTTGTCGTGTAGTTGCATCCATTATTAGTGAAGTTGCTTCTTTAGGCCTCTTTGAAGAGCGAAGATCCCAAATCTTGATCATTTGACTCTAATAATCAGGCATTGGTCCTAGATCCTTGATGGTCAACCCTAAAACTACATTTCTTCAACCTTTTCTTATTTTTTTGCCCTAACCCTAGAAGGCCAACTAGGGCCTAGCATGAATTGCATTAGAGACATCTCCCTGCGGTGCAAATTGGTACACTACTGCGCTGTCATTTTCTCTAAGTGCTCTTAAAGTTTCAAGCAATTCCCGTGGCTAGTTTGAGAGAAATCTCAAGCCCTAGTTCCAAAATGATTTCTATTCTTCACCTTCTTTGGTTAGAGGCATTTCTAGGGTCATTTGCTCTTGAAAACTCATTGGAAGTTCACCTTTCTTTGACCCTTCCTTCTAATCCTTGCTTGACTTAGTCATAGTGTTGATGATCACCCCAAACCCTAGGCCTTGCTTGGATCCCCCTGGTCTCTCTCTTCTGGTCCTAGCCTTTATAAGATATATATTTCACAAAACCTAAAGAGAATTCCTCCTCCCTTTCTAAGAAACCTTGATCTAGGCATAATTCTTCTATTGAATATCCTTTCACTTAGGTCTAGGCCTCCTTCTTTCGAGCCTTTCTTGGAGAGCCCTTCTTTTGCTTCTAAAACAAGCAACCTATTATTGACTTTATCATTCTAGTGATTTCCCACCATACCAGGACTCCTCCCATCGGTGAAAGTCCGTAAAAAGCAAGAGACATCAACTAAGGTGACAGTGGATCCTTGTCCTGTTGTTGCCACTTGGCATAGTAGTAGTCCCTGTGGAACCCCCCCTATCACCCCTACTAAATTGAGCAGTAACAATAACCATAGGGCCAATGTAGCTAGGAAACAGAAGATCAGTGACCAAATGATGGAGAATGATGCTAGAATTTCTTCATAAATTTGAAAATATGAAGAAGATGCTCCAATTTATTCATTGATCTCATCATTATGTACTGGGAATACACAATCATTATATTAAAATATTTTTATTAATAAATAATAATTTCTAGTCAAAATGAACTGTTTGTTCTAACGTTCAAAAACTAATTCTCTACATCGCTATCCCTATTTAATCTGATGCCATGATCTGATTCTCCATCTTGTCCTGATGATGAACCACGCTAGATGGTTCAAAACGCGTCAACAAATGAATTTTGATGTGATCTTCTCCGAAAAAATTCTTGCAACTAAGTACACAATCTATCCAAAATTTCCAACATAAAAAATCGCATTTACAAATGGGAATAGAAACTATCAAATAATTTTTCATTCCAATTCTTCACCCTGCATTATTAAGATTCAGTTATTGACGAGATGAAATGACCCTAGGAGTAGTAAGACTGAGTGTGAAACAATGTAATCTACAACAAGAATAACCAAACTATACTGTGCTAAGGTAAGGTGTTCTTCTGATGCCCTGTATTACTTAGGCTAAAAACCTGTGCTCTGAGAGATAACAACACCTAGGTTTGGGGAAGATGAATGAATGCTAGTGTAATGTAACGGAACTGAACGATCCCACCCTTTATGTGTCAGTTACGGGCTGGGCTTTCCTTTCGTCGGGGAGGAGAGACCAGCATCAGATGATAAAGAAAGGCTGACCATTGGGAGGAAGAGTCTACCCAGTACAAGGGCCTAATTATGACAAAAATACCAAAAATTTTGCAGTTCTTTTCCTCTGCCAATGTTGAGGCCGTGTTTGAGGAAGCCAAACGATCTGAAAATAAAAAATTAAGAAGATTAGGGGGGAAACGCAGTAGAAAGAATGAGAGGATATCAATGAGAGAAAAAATGCAAATGTCAAGCCAATGCTCCAATTTGTCCACTGATCTGATCATAAATAATCACATTTACTGGGTAATCTGGGAATAAAAACTAGCAAACACTCTCTCCTTCCAGTACTTGAATCTTCATTATTCAGATTCCATAATTTAGTAGAAGAAATGACTTCGGGAGGAGTAAGAATAAGTGTGAAAGAATCAATCTCTGCTTTGCTCTGCTCCGCTCCAGCCCTACATATAACTCTCATAAACCCTAGTCCCTACATATAATTCTCGTAAACCTAGCTCCAATTTAAGTGAATAGATTCTGTTTGAGGATATCAAAATGCAATTCTGGGTTTAGAATCAACTTAATTGTTTTTTGAATTTCAAGATTATACAAACACCCTAAAATGGAACACGCTGAAGTGTTTTGCTTGACTTGAGTTTTAAGACTGCATTTCATTATGATTAATTTTGGAGAGGAATAACACGCTAACCTAATCCTCATCCCTATTTTTATAATTACTTAGCAAGAAATTTAGAATTACTTCTGTATTTTTATTTTAACTGTAAAGTTTGAAATCTACAAAACAAAATTGCTATCATAAATGCTATCAATTGTAACAACACATGCAAGAAGATATTGAGAAGGAACTGCAACTTACCTTAGCAATATTTCTCCATAGCAGTGATGCTCACTCTTCCCTTTGCACAGTCTCTCTATGTTAGCAGATGCTTTAGAAGCATAAAGAAATAAACAAACAAAGCACCATCAGCCAATAAAAATCTAGAAATAAATCAATGAATTACGTACAGATTGCAATTGTTGTTAATTGAAGAAAATAAAATATGAATAACACCACAAATAAGCACAGGGAGGTGTTGGGAAGCTGCAATGTACCTTGTAGAATACCATTCTGCCATTTGCACTTAGAGTTATGCAACCTTTACATGGCTGAAGAAGAGCATCAAACAGAGAATCAATAAACAAAAAAACACCATTAACCCAAAAAGTCTGCAAATAATTAAGGTTATTAAAACAAAAATGAGAAAAGTAGATATGTCAATTGCTGTTGATAAATCAATGGATTACGTACAGATTGCAATTGTTGTTAATTGAAGAAAATCGAATATGAATAACACCACAAATAAGCACAGGGAGGTGTTGGGAAGCTGTAATGTACCTTGTAGAATACCATTCTGCCATTTGCACTTAGGAGTTATGCAACCTTTACATGGCTGAAGAAAAGCTTCAAACAGAAAATCAATAAACAAAAAAACACCATTAACCCAGAAAGTCTGCAAACAATTAAGGTTATTAAAACAAAAATGAGAGAATTAGATAGGTCAATTGCTGTTGATATTAAGAAATCAAATCCAATTAAAAAATAAACCCAGATCTCCCTCACCTCATCCATCCAACTAGAAGAGGAATGATTGTCTTGGCCGTTTTCGTTATGCAACCGAACGTCCCAGAAATAACTCATTGGCTCTAGTACTCTTGCAGTCCAAAGACTATCGCTCCCCTCAAGGATTTGATTGTGAGCTTTCTCAGCTGGTGAGACCCAAGATTGCAAAATTTTGAAAGTATTTATCAGGATCTGTTGTCAGCCCTGCAGCAGGAAGGCCTCCTTGCTCTTTTGGAGGGAGATAAAGATATCTATGAAAATGACAATGAAGACTCCCTGAAGGAAGAGTGCCCTATGGTGCTAAATGAAGAAATAAATGAAGGTGAAGCGTCCCTAGACTAAGATGTCTTGGCTGTCAATGAAGACAATGTTGTTGAAATTCAAAATAAAGGCATTAAACAGCCACTAATGATTTTGAAGCCCCTATTCATGATGATAATGATGGTTTTACAGATGAAGCATTAGAAGAAGACTTTCAGGAACAATTGGAGAATATGATAAGGAGTTGTTGGCTGTCCTCCAAAAAAGGGACCTACTGTACCTTTCTGTCGAAGATGACAAGGCTGTTTTTAAAAAAATTGCAACAGATCCACAGTAAGAACATCATGGCACTGGTGTTCTAGATCAAGAATAGAATAATTCAAAGAACGATGGCATTGATGCTATGAACGGCAATCCTCTTGAAATCATGAGGAGGTTGCTATAGATCTAGCAGAACTATACAAAAAAAAACACTAGTGAACACCTTGAACAAGATTTCTTCATTGCACAAAGTTGAGACAAGTCATATTTCCTGTGTTCTGACCGTTCTCCAGATTTTGATGAAGAGGTTGGCCGTGACCCTAAAGAAAAAAATGATATAAGCCAACATATCCTGAAAATGCGAGTGACAAAGCATGCCCACAATGGCGTTGATAAAAATTCAAATGGACCATGCTTCGAAAAGCCACTAAGCTTTGATGACAGTCACATAAAAACAAATGGGATGACCCAAGAAGGGAGCAGTCTGGTGGCGCACATGATCAGGGAAAGTGGTATTCCGATGCCATAAAGGACAAATTTGAACAATCTGATGAATATGACAGAGTTGGCCAGGAATTGGTTAAATACTATAATGACGCCTAAAATGAGTGTGCATTTGACTTTGCAAATGATGAAGCCCTTGGGATGTTATTGGAGCAAAAGCGCAAATGCTATTTTGCAAGTTTTGAAGGTTCTCCAGTATATGATACCGAAAAGGAAGCTGTTGTTGAGAAGGTCAATCACCATGATAGCATAAAAAATGAGCTGAAACCTCAACTTGGTCCAAATAATGACAAGGACCTTGAGCCAAAAAAAAATTATGGCAAGAATATTGATTCTTTCTCTGAAGATATGGATTTAGATTCGGCAATGAACTTTTCACTTGCTTTGGATTCCCACGTTAGCATAGCTGATAAGATTGAAATGAACTTCAGATTGGGGAAGAAGAACCCTCGATTATTTCTCTCAGGCCATTGTGCAAGAAGAATTCAAAAGGCGTGAATGAAAGTATAGGCCAGCAGCTCAGGTTGCACGATGGAAATGAGGGCTCACTGTATAATAAGTGTCTTTTTTCCCAGCAATCAGCCAGGATGCACAATAATAAACTAGATAAGAGTGCTGAGCCGACCCATACGTGGAAACCGTGGGCTGACCTGCATTGTTTTGAAGCTAATCTAGAGCACTATTTGGCCCGATCAATGTCATTATAGATGGTTATGTGTGTTTGAATGTTTTTTGAACATGATTTGGAGACCCTCATATGCACCTTTCAGGGAAGTTTAGAGTGTTTTGATCGCCTTTTATGGATGATTCGAGTTGTATGCTTAAAAGATCATTGGAAGTAGAGTATTGCTTCAGGGTTTTGTGTCTACTTTTGAAGGTTCAATTAAGAATGCCTAAACCTAAACCTATACGCTACATCATATTGAATGCCCAAGCTAGCCGATTGAATACATGGGTAGTGATCGGGTCCCACCTTACACGTCAGACGAAATAAACCAACACTTTGCTTGAAAGCGCGGATAGTAACATGGTCTCAGTGTACACATCAGATAAAATAAAGGAGGGAAGATGTAATAATTTTCTAAATCTGTACGTAGAAAAGGGCAGTGCGGCCATGTTTCAGTAAGCCAAAGATCCGGAAAATAAAAATGAAAAGGTTAGGCAGAATGACGCACTAGAAAGAAGGAAAATATTTTAATGAGAAAACAGTGGGGCCAATGCTCGAAGTCATTATGAATACTCACAGTACCAAAATTCTGATACGAATAATTACATTTACTAATGGTAATATGATAATAAAAAACTACTAAACACTGATTCCATAATTTAGTGGAAAAAAATGACTTCACGAGGAGCAATACAAAGGAAGTAATCTCTCCTCCACTCCGCTCCCGTCCTACGTATCTCTCGTAAGCCCTGCTCCAGTTGCACATATAAATCCAGCTCCATTTTAAGTGAACAGATTTTATTTGAGGATTTCCTAGAAGCAATATCTGGGTTTAGAATCAAACGAATTGTTGGGCTCAACTTTTGAATTTCGACATTATATAGAAATCCTAAAATCGAACACGCTGAACTATTTGTTTGCCTGGAGTCTTAAGGTTGTTTCATTATGAACTATTTGTTTGCCTGGAGTCTTAAGGTTGTTTCATTATGATTGAGTTTGGAGAGGAATCACTGGCTAACCTAATTCTCATCACTATTTTATAATTACTTAGCAAGAAATTCAAAACAGCTATTGTATTTTTAATTGTAAATTTTTAAATCTACCAAACAAATTAATATCATCAATGTTATGAACTGTAACAACCCGAGCAAGAACATATTGACAAGAAACAGCAAGGTACCTTGGGAATATTGCTCCACAGCAGTGATGCGCACTTTGCCCTCTGCTAAAACTATATATGTTAGCGGATGCTCTGGAAGCCAAAAGAAATAGACAAACAAAGCACCATCAAATAAATTAATGAATCACTTAGATATTGCAATTATTGTTAATGGAAAGAAATCAAATCTGAAAAAAGCACAATGATGTAGTAGGAAGGAGCTACAATGTACCTTGGAGAATATTATTCCGCCATCTACACTCGAGTTATGCAACTTCTATATAATCGAAGAAAAGCTTCAAACGGGAGAATAAATAAACCAAAAAACACCATTAACCCATAAAGTCTGCAAGGGTATTAAAATAAAATGGAGAGAATTAGATATAGCATTGTTGTTGATATTAAGAAATTAAATCAAATTACAAACGGACCCAGATCTCCCTCACCTCACCCATCCAACCAAAAGAGGAATGGAGATTGTCTCCCTCACCTCACCCATCCAACCAAAAGAGGAATGGAGATTGTCTTGGCCTGTTTATTTCAGCGATCGAACGCCCCAACAGGCCCCAACAGTAACTCTGCCTCGGGATCGATTCCTCTCTGCTCTTCAAAAACTTTTGCCTCTTTTTCCTGGATGTAATTTCTATATAGTCCAAGAAAAACTTCAAACCGAAAATAAATACACAAAAAAACACCATTAACCCAGAGAGTTTGCAAGGCTATTAAAACAAGAATGAGAGAATTAAATAAGGCAATTGCTATTAAGAAATCAAATCAAACTACAAACGGACAAAAAAACCACCATTAGCCCAGATAGTTTGCAAGGTTATTAAAACAAAAATGAGAAAATTAGATAAGGCAATTGCAATTGATATTAAGAAATCAAATCAAAAAAAGACCACCATTAACCCAGAGAGCTTGCAAGGTTATTAAAACAAAAACCAGAGAATTAGATATGGCAATTGCTATTAAGAAATCAAATCAAATTACAAACGGACCCCGACCTCCCTCACCTCATCCATCCAACCAGAAGAGGAATGGAGATTGTCTTGGCCGGTTTGGTTCAGCAATTGAACTGGCAGAAACACTTACGCTTCGGGATCTTTCTCTCTCTGCTCTTCTTCAGGAAAATTTTCCTCTCTGTTCTACTCTCTCATTCACAGACGTCGATTTCACAAACACACCGTGCGTAATCACAACAATAACATACAGCACAAACCTCTATAACAATAACAATTACTTAGCAACAAATTTAGAATAGCTTCTATATTTTTATTTTTAATTGTAAATTTTTAAATCTACAAAAAAAATTGATATCATAAATGTTCACAACACATGCAAGAAGATATTGAGAAGGAATTGCACCGTACCTTAAGAATATTGCTCCATAGTAGTTATTCTCACTCTGGCCATTGCATAGTCTCTATATGTTAGCCGATGCTCTGGAGGCAGAAAGAATTAAACAAACAAAGCACCATCAGCCGAGAAAAATGAAGAAATAAATTATTGAATAGTCACAATTGCTGTTAATTGAAAGTAACCAAATCTGAAAAACGCACAAGGATGCAGTGGGAAGGTGCTACAATATACGTTGTAGAATATTTTTCCACTATTTACACTTGAGTTCTGCAACTTTTACATAATCGAAGAAAAGCTTCAAACAGAAATTAAATAAACAAAAATACACATTAGCACAGAAAGTCTGCAAACAATTAAGGTTATTAAAGCAGAAATGAGAGAATTCGATACGGCAACTGTGGTTGATTTTAAGAATCAAATCAAATTAAAAAAACAAACCCAGATCTCCCTCACCTCATCCATCCAACCAGAACCAGAAGAGGAATGGAGATTGTCTTGGCTGGTTTGGTACAGTAATTGAACGGCGAGAAATACTTATGCCTCAGAATCTTTCGCTCTCTAAGAATTTTTTCCTCTCTGTTCTACACTCTCTCTCACAGGCATTGATTTCACAAACACACCATGCATAACCACAAAAATAGCAATAACATACAGCACAAAGAAACAGGCATAGCCCCACACACAAAAAAAAGAGAACAAAGTTCAAACACGCGGACAAAAAAATGGGAGCGCTCCACACATTCAATCATAACACGCCAAACCACCAACGCCTGAGAGAAGATCAGACACAGACGAAATATACAGTAATGAAATTGTGGATGAGTTCTATATATAGTGAATCATGCCATCTTTTTAGGCTTTTCTTAACGGTTAGCTTTTCTGAAATTTTATTTTGAAAGTCAAATTTTCAAGAAAGCATGTGTATTGCTTCAATTCAAAATTTAAAAATGGTTAAAAGATCTCCCGTCCGCGGTTAATTGGAAACAACTGCTGTACACATCAGGTGAAAACCACTTAATAGCTTTGTCGCTAAGTTCTGGTTTTTCTGAGCTTCCTCGTAAATATTCCATTGATAATCATAAGAGCTTCTTTGTAAGTGTAAATATTCCATTGATATTCCATTGACCATCAAGATACCTCAAAATCCTCATTCACACAACCATTGCTAATCAAGATACCTCACACAACCATTGCTAATCAAGATACCTCAAAAACCTCCTTGGCAAATCAAGATACCTCATCTCGCTCCCAACTGTCACATCAAAAGATATATATGTCTCTGAAAAGATATATCTTGTCTCTGAAACACTGATATTGTACTCCATTACCCAAGTATATTAAAAGTTAGATTTCAAATCAAATCATTTAAACTTTAAAACCCAGTAGCCAATCGCTAAATAACATGAAAGCGTTCCATGATCACACGAAGTCAGTAAGAATGTCCTTCAGGACTTTAATGCTTTCACTTATATAATATGAAACACTGTTTCAGTATTAATGGGAAAAGGATGTTAGGTCGAGGTCGAGATTGGTTAAGACTAGCGAATTTACCATATTTAAAAAGTTGTTAAAACTAGCGAATTTAATATATTTAGAAGGTTATTATTTAATATTGGAAAAGGATGGTCTATAAGAATTTAGTAAATTTACCATATTTAATTTATAAATATACATCCCGCAGCAAAACATTCAATTCTGTATATATTAAAATATATATCAATCAAACTTAGATATTTTAAGTTTACTCAACTGCTCTATATTATTCATCTATTAAAAAAATTAAAATACACCTCAAATTTCAATGCAAACAAACTGTTCTATATTATTCATCTATAAACTCACAGTCAACTAATTATTGGATGAAATTATGCCCTTCATTTGGCATTGACTTTGCTCCAAATAAGACTCCCGTAAAACAATACATTTACTGAGAATTTATTATTTTTAATTCATAATAATAAAATGTATTTATAACATTTTAATTAATACTAATAAAGTGTAATGGGAATTTACTTTTCAAATAATACTTACGAGTACTTTACTCTAAACTTGTGTGCTTTATAAGGTCTCAAATCATTATTTATGCTAAGCCGGATTATAAAAATATTTGTTATTTATTATCCAAAATCATTATATATGATTTTGAAGTTTTGTTATTTATTATTTAAAATTATTATATATATGATTTTGAAGTTATATCTTATTAGCTCTTTTTGTTAAGTAATATAGAGATTAATTTAAATTTTTT
>APFE031722142.1:0-22377 GCA_000404065.3 Pinus taeda
AGATAAACATGTTTTCAAGTGACTTTCTCTCTCTTTGAAGTTTTGACATGAAGAGCAGAGGTATGGGGCTTTGACAAAGAGGACAATGTGGCTATTGATGAGGCCACACAGACTGCAGATAGTCAAGGTGACAAATTTCAATGTAACATGCCCCTTTGCTAAATTGGCTTCTTCTTTGTCTCCTTCCCTTTCTTCTTCTTCTCAGCCACCTGGTTACTAGTATCACTACTTTCACCAAGTGAAGAGGAAGATGGGGAGGGAGAAACAAACGAGGAAGAAGGCAAAGGGTCAATTTCAGGTTTAACTGGAGGTGTACTCAATTGCGGAGAAGTCACTGCATTTTGAACCACAGAGGTTGAGAACAGCCATACTGGCAGGCCAATGGTAAGTCTTGGAAGGGACAATGTAGCCATATAAGGAGCACCAATGTTTCCCCAAGAAGGAAAAGGACTAGGATTCCCCTCAAAAGGGATTCCTTGATTAGTGGACTCTGGATTCATCGCCATATGTCTCAACCTAAGATCAACTAAGGAATAGGGATGTTATTCCGAATTCAATTAATTTTAATGATGCTTGGACACAACTTTGCTTTTTCAGTTTTTAAGAGTCAAGAAAAAGCTAAAGATGAATCTAGTTTGCTTCGATTTTTAATGAGGCTGAAAGGACAAGTGCTCAGATGGACCTTTTATTTTAAAGAGTCGAAAAGGAACGAAAGTGACTACTTTGGAATATTTAGATAGAGGGATTACCAAACCAATCACAAAATTGCAATATACACCTTGGTGATAAATTAAAAAGAAATTACCAATGACTTATGTACGACAGTCAATCTTCCTGAATGTTGTGTTCAGTGCATTAAAATCAATAAGGAGGCAGACTCAGCATCCTATGGATAAAGGATATAAGCCTATGGTGGTCTCCCAATATATATGCAACGGTACAGGGAGCATAAATTAGTGCTAGCACTTGTCGTATCAAGGAGGAGGAATCACCCAACCTTCAATGAAAACGATAGCCACTAGTTTTAACGACGCCGGAACACATCTCTAGCCTAGACCTCTAGATATGTTGTGTTAAGTTCCAAAGCGTTGTTAGATTCATTGAAATTCATTTTAAGGTTGATATTTTTTAGAGTTTGCCTTTCAATGGTTCACTACGTGATGATGATCTGAAATTCCTAAGATGCAATCTACAATGATAAACAATCTTTGTTTATTTTGAGCAATGAAAATCCTAGCCACTAGGGGAAGAAAATAATAGTGCTTTTAAGCAAAGAGAAAAGAGCACACACTAGTGAATTTTCCTAAATCTTCTTTTTGCACGCAAAATTAAAAAAAATGCAAATGCATGTATTTGTTTTCGTTTTCCTTAATGTGAAAAATGCGAAAGAGTAAAACTAAATGCTGCAAAGATCTCAAATATTTCACTCAAAATGACATGTTCGACAATTTCTTCTTCAAAAGAGAAAGGAAGACTCAACGACACTTTTCAATTTTGAATAATAATGCTTTCGACACTTCGAATATAAACAAATCAAACCAAATACATGAAGAAAAGTTGAATCAACTATCAAGGGAACGAAGAATCCATTACACTTCTCTTTTTGACACTAAATGACAATTACGACACTTTTTGTACCAAAGCGACAAATCGATTTAAACAACTTTTCGACAAAGGATTGTAAATGATGAACAAACACACAAAAACATTCACTAATCCTATTGTAATTGAGGTTGATCTAAGTGATACAAGGAAGTTTCAGAAAAGAGGCACTATTCATTTGCAGCAAAACAACCAAACAAAACTGGCAACAAGGTCAAAACCATCAATTTCTAGAATGGAAAAAGATCTCAGTCAATCATCACACTTGGGCTTCAGAGAATATGATATGCATCGCACTTACTGCACTCGAGAGGTGCTATGCATACTGAGTGACAGTGGGAGACAGTGCGATGTTCCAAGGAGCGGAACTGAGATGGGTTTTGGCTTAAATGTGGAGTTGTTTTCAACGAGTTAAGGTGGGTTTTGATGAACAGTAAAGAGAAAAGTATGATGGAGAGTCTTGAGAGGTTACTGAGCTACCAAAGGGGCATCTAGATGTGCTTGTAAGTCAAATTTTCAATTCATAAACTAAACCAGAGATTGACTGAAGCAGCATTCATCTACTATGCAATTGCAAAGCAAGAGCAGTTCGAAGGCTACCTGGTTGACTTCAGGCTCTGTCTATAGTTTATCAAACTGAACATAAAACAAACAATAACAACAAACAAACATCTAATCATTCCCCAATGGAGTCGCCAATTTGTTTCTCAGAAAACTAGTATTCCTAAGGAATGCTAGCCCTCTAGGTTTGGAAGCTACCCTAGAAACAACAGTTTAAATCAATTCAACAATTTCTTCTATGTGTAATAGTTAAGAGAAAGATAATGGGACCAACCTGGAACTTCCGCTTAATCCCTTTCTTTCTCTCTCTCTCCTTTGACAAAAACCATAACTCGTCCCTCTACTTAACACGCTTGGAGAGTACCTTCACAAGTACAACAACAGAGAACCGTCAAAGCATCGTGATCTATTACAACATAAACATTACAAAATCAGATATATAATGAACAAATGATAGCATTCACAAATGATAACATTCACAATTGCACAATCATATGTAAGAAAACTTGAAGAACTTTATTAATAGAAGGGAGAATTACAACCCAGTTGTCTGATCCAGCATCATCCTCCTGGCTTCAATCCCTCTTCACCTCATGAAATAGCAAGATCACTCCAACAATGCAATGCTCTCTCCTCAATTACAAACTATCAACACTTACTTGCAATTCACAACATTCCAGCCTCTAGATCTCTTGGATGATGGATCCATTTATAGATGTGTGCAAGGGTGTGAGTCATCCATGGGGTTTGATTATTGTCATTCCACTTGTTACATTTGGTTCCAAGAGAGAGGGGATAACTGAAGTTTAGATCCCTTACTCATCCTTGGGCGAATTCAGAGAGGCAAGTGGCATAGGAGAAGTTTCTAGAAGATTCTATGAGAATACACTTAGCAAACTGTCTCAGACATTTGTCCATCCTCACCCATCGCACCCTATAGAAGGCCTAAATAGTATGCATCGCACCCTGTCAGTGGAGCAGTCAGTATGCATCGCACTTTGCCAGTGGAGCAGTCAGTATGGTTCAGTTTAGGTAATTTCTGGATGGTTTCTCAGATGGAACTTTTGGGGAATGATGTATTCAGATGATTATGCTCCTATAGGGTATGAAACAACTCTTTTAGGGGTTGATGAGCCCTAGTTTATCAACATATAAGTTTGGGGTTGATGTGCCCAAATATATCTATAACACTTCTCCCCTTATTGAAAGAGAGTATGCCCATAAGCTTTACATATAATACATTATAGATGTGATTTCTCATGAAAATGTTAAATATCAACAATATTTGTGCTAGAGGCATATTGCACAACATATAAATGCAAGTATCATTAACAAGTTATGGGAATCAACAAAATATATGCTAGAGGCATGTTATATGATATATAAATGTATGCATAATTAGAAATCTATGGGAAATAATTCCATTCAAAGAATCAAATCTCTAATGAAAATATAAACATACATAATGTCATTGAGACTAGATTTAGACTCAAGAAATTTACCATTCACATATTTGATGGCTAGGAATGATGTTCACTAGTCAGATAGGATAAGTTGTAAGAAAACTAAAATTAAAAACATTTTCATGCCCTGTGATGAGTTAGCATGCATAGCACGTCATTGACAACTACACACGGCAACACGTTGTTGGAATGTGAGCAAGTGACAATCTAATCTACACAACTAAAAGGCATTAAATATAGGAACTTGGATACTTGTCAATTTCCATGTGCTTCAGAAGAATTTCTCATTATTGTATATGTAAGAATGCCAAGTATTTGTGCAAAAACAATTCCATAATTTAACTTCTACTCACTATCACATATAAATATAAGAAAACTCAACAGTTGTATAGTAATTAGTAAGAACGTATGTCAACAAAACTTAACAAAATTTACTAGGAATAGAGGTGTGAGGTACAATAGACCCACAATCAATATATCAGATGAGAAAAGTCTATTGCATAAAACAATAAATTTCGATCAAGATGCCATCGAACCACCAAACATCATTCCAATGAGCTTATAATGCAACAAGCTTGAACTAAGGAACTCAAAATTATTGTGGATACCATTCAAATGTTGTGTATGAGGCCTTTAAAATACTAGATCATTTTTGTAACACCTAGTGGTCTAGATTTAAGAAAACATGAGACCTTCAATCTTCAAGATAGAATATGACATACGTATCTCAACCATAAATCTTGCCTTATGTTAATATGACCTAAGGGAACTACTATCCAAGAGGTTTGTAAATTTAGCTTATGGATTGGCAGACAATGTGTTGTGAGAGTCAAGCAATGACAACTCATACATTAGCATATGTTGAGTTTAACTCTTTCATATGACCGTATGTTGCAACAATCCTTTATGCATGTGCAATAGCATAGTGTTGGAATATTATTAGGTGACAAGTTACCAATGATATCATATGTATTAGCCTATGTCGAGTTTAACAATTCCATATGTTGCAATAATGCATTATGTGATGGGGTAGCACATTGTTGGACTATGAACAAGGTGTCAAATATAAACCATTTAAAAACATAAAATTGTATACTATTGTTACCTTGTGTTCCAATGGAATTCTCTTTATTGTTAGCAATTATTATGTGGTAACAAGGGCATGCATCATAACTGGTGCAAGAAGATGCTAGAAACAGTGGTACAACACATGACACAACAATCACTTTTAACCAATTAGGTGGCTGATAGAAATATGCCAGACAGACAATGCCCTAGGACAATGACAATCCCCTCACAGAACTAAGCTATATCACAACAATGTCATAATTCTTAGGCATTACAAACCATATAATAGATACTAAAATATATGGTTCATGAACTAATAAGATTTTGTAAGCAATAAGCACCGTGTTATCAGCTTGAAGTAATGAAATCATTCAAATGTTATATATGAAATCTTTTGAAGCGTCAATTCACTATCTTTTGGCCCAAACCTAAGGAGACATGGGACCTTTGTAGATATTGCATCATGTAAAGGTCGAGGAGGTATTTATATTGTTTAATTGAGGCATGTATCACCATCTGATTCAATAGTGCCTAAACTTATAACATTTGAGTTGGAAAGACACTACAGATTGACATCCATTAGTCCACTTCTTTAATCAATAGTAATGCATGGATACACAACATTGCAATTTTGTAACCTTGCAAAAAAAATTATATCATAACCAATAAAACATTCAACAATGTGTGACTTAGAATGGGCATTGGGATCAGGTTCATAATTCTTATCCCAGCCACTAACATGTTTCCAATAATGCAACTATCACCCCCTAACTTGTGAAGCATGTCCCAATGACCATACTTCTAGATACACTAGGGATTCTAGAGGTTTGTCCCACCTCCACCCTTATGGTATAAAGTTATTCAGTTGCAAACTTATTCAAGGATTCCAGAGGTAAGAATCCTCCACCCATAAGCCAATGAGGGGATCTAGAGATTAAATTATTTACCCTCACTTGATTCAGGGATTCCAAAGATTTTCCTCCACCCTAAGATTGTTGTTATAGTAGCTCCACCTTGAGCTAGGAATGCAGAGCATACTTAAAATAAAATTTGGACTAGGGTAGCCTTGTTAAATTGTAGCAAGAAAAGGCTTCAGTTGACTTGTGCCTTAGTCAAATGGAGAAATTTGAATTTACACTTCAGCAGGATGAGTTATCAAACATTTAGCAGGAGTGATAGGCCAAGTCACTCAGTTAAGTTAGTCAATTCACATTTTTGGGAAAGAAGTAGAGTTGTGCATGAGTTGATTGCTAGGATCTAGCATCTATTGGAATTGTATTTAGTGAAACTCAATTATATGAGCTCTAGCTTAAAATAGATTCAGTATGAGTTCAGTTGAGTAGTTGTAATTGTTGTTAACTCACCGACCTCTCAGTTAACTAGTCAATTTACTAAAAATGGCCCTATTCATGCATGCAATTCGAATTTCCTAGTAAAGTGGAGGAAAAAGGCATAATTGTAATCATTATTGTATACTAGTGAGTGTATTGTGTTTGCATGTAGCAGGTGAGCCATTTTCCTCAATAGTGGTGCAAGGAAAAAGGAGCTTCCTATTCTTTAGGAGCAGGAATTATGCAAGGAAATAAGAAGAAGCAAGAGGCCTATTTTGGCTAAGTGTTTTCCATAGTAGACTCAGGAGAAGGAGATTAGTATTTCAACGTAGGTTGAGCTTCAAGGATTGAATTTTTCATTGTAATAGATCATTTTTCTCATCTAATATAATATAAATAGAGGGGTTTTTCCCAGTTGGGTTCCCCAGTAAAAATTATGTTCATTGTGATTGAATGATTGCATGCGTTTCTATTGTCATATTTCCTTCCACATAAATTAGTAGAAGAAATTTGTTTCTATTGATTTCAATGATATTCTTCAGTATTAAAATTTCAAGTTATTTCTACATGGTATCAGAGCTATTGAAAACTGCATAGAAACTAGGTTCCTCATCATCTCTTAAATAAATTTCAAATAACAAATTTCTGGTGAAGGAATTTTCTTTAGTGTGAGAACAATGTCTTTCAATTAATTGAGGCTTGAGTATGCATCGGAGGGAATTTCAAATTTCGTTGCTTGGAAATATAGAATGGAAGTTGTGCTGGATTACAATGGAGTATTGGACTACAAACAAACCAATATTCCAAAACCAGTGGCATCATAAGCACAGCAACTGGCTCAGTGGAAGAAAGAACTACAAAAACCATGTGGATTATCCTGAAGGGAGTCAAAGACCCTGTGGTTTCGAATTTGCATGGGAATAAGACTACTTTTGCAATGTGGAAAACTCTCATAAAGCTATTAGAAATCAATAGTGGTGCCAAGAAGCTAGCATTGAAAGACTAACTCAGGAAAATTTGAATGAATAAAAATGAAACTATTGTTCAATACATATATAGATTCACTCATGTCAAATATGAACTTGGAGGAGTTAGAGAGACTATGCCACCATATGAACTTGTGAGCTTAGCACCTCTTGGTCTTCCGAAGTCTTGGCACAACTATCAGGATTCAATTAATGGGAGAGACAAGCTCCCATATTGGGAGAGACTTTGGTCTAACTTGGTGCAGGAGGAGATTAGAAGAAACACTAGAGATGGTGTAACATCCAAAACTGATGAGGAAGAAAAATTTGCTTTAGCGGGTAAAGGAAAGAAGGCCCAAGGCAAGACATAACTAGCCAGAACCATGGTAAGAATAAATACCTCAGTAAAATTAAATTCTTTCACTTCCATGAGTATGGACACTATGCAACCAAGTGTCCACACAAGAAATATAGTAAGAATCTTGCAATAGAAGTAAGAGGAGATGCTCTCACATCACAATTTGAGTTGTATTTAAACCTCATTGCTTGCATGGAAAGTATTGTACAAGGTATTGCATGGTACTTAGACTCTAGTGGTTCATTTCATATGACAGGAAATAAGGAGTTCCTCAATATCTTATAGGAGAAAGACCTACAATTACACATCGATCTTGGAGATGATGGAAGGTACAGTACCAAAGGGATTGACTCGCTATCACCTTTAAGAGGGAGTCATTCTCCCATATTCACCTAAAGAATGTAATGTATGTGTCTGGCCTGAAGAAAAATCTAGTTTTTGTAATTGTACTTGAAGACAAAGGATATGATGTGGTGTTCAATAAAGGGAAGGCTTGCCTGAAGAATGTTTCTACTGGACAAGTGAAACATATTGGTGTTTGGGTTAAAAATATCTACAGTCTAGAAGTGGATGCATGTCTTGCATTGACCAGAAAGGCAAAACATGTTCAGGACAAAGATATTGGAGTGATTTGGCATAGACGCATGGGAAAACTACACTATGGATATTTGAAAATAATGCAACAAGCCACCACTCGACTTCCAAAATGCACCTTTGATGAACATGATGTTTATGAAGGATGCACTCTTGCAAAATATGTTAAATCCTCCTTCCAGGGCCGAGATAGCAGAGTTAGAGCCATCTTGGAGTGAGTTCACTTAGATGTGTGTGGACCATTCTCCACAGTCTCAAACGAAAAGCGCATGTATTATGTGATCTTCATAGATGATTTTTCTCACAAATGTTGGATCTATTTCATGAAGAAGAAATATGAGGTTTGTTCAAAGTTTGTTGAATTTAAAGCCTTAGTTGAAAATGAGACTGGAAACAAAATTAAATCCTTGAGAAGTGATAATGGAGGAGAGTATGTGTCTAATTTCTTCAAAGAATTATGTGACAAGGAGGGTATTAGAAGGGAGTTGATTGCACCCCACAACCCACAAAAAAATGGGATGGCAAAGAGGGAAAATAAAATTATTATAGGAGTTGCTAGAGCAATGTTGCATGACTAAGGATTGCCACTATCCTTGTGGGTAGAAGCTTTCAATATAGTTGTTTATTTGCAGAACAAGAGCCGTAACACAATTCGTGGAATAATTACACCTGAAGAGGCTTTCTCTAGGAGGAAGCCAAATGTCTCCCACTTTCACATTTTTGGATCCATAACCCATTTTCATGTTCTGCAATATAGTTTTTTATTTGCAAAACAAGAGCCCTAACACAATTCCTTGAATGATTACACCTGAAGAGGCTTTCTCTGGGAGGAAGCCAAATGTCTCCCACTTTCACATTTTTGGATCCATAACCCATTTTCATGTCTCCAAAGATAATAGGAAAATGTTGGAGCCCACTTTAGAGAGGGGGATCTTTGTAGGATACACATAGACACCTCATATTTACCGAGTTTATATACCCTCACTCAAGATTACTGTTATGAGGAGGTATGTGATATTTGATAAGGATAAATCCATGAGGATCTTTCTAGAGCGAGGATTGAGCATACCACTAGAGGAGGAGCTTATAGCTCCAAAAGAGGAGCCTTAGTCATATCCATAGAGTTAGATTCAAAGGCAAGGGGACATTTAATGAGGATGATGTGGAGCAACCACATGTGGAGGAGCAGAGAGTAGGCTGAATGGAGTCACCCACTCACACAGAGCCTTCTAGAGAAGGGAGGAAGAGGACCAGGATGGTTGACACGTTAGTGCAGGAATCTCGAGAGCAAGTTGGAGCTCCTAGTTCCTCACGTAGAAAAAGGAGATCACTAGATAGATATACCAGATAATGACACTCACGACAAAATTGATAGATTCTGAGCTATCTTCCTTTGAAGAGTTTGTTTCCCAGCAGGTGTGGGTAGATTCCATGGTGGAGGGATCTAACTCCATCATGAAGAACAATGTTTGGGAGGTGGTTCTAGACCTGAGAACAAGTTAGTTGTTGGTTCCAGGCGGTTGTATAAGGTGAAACATGTAGTTTATGGAAGTGTTGAGAATTACAAGACCATATTTGTGGCCAAAGGCTTCTCATAGGTGGAGGGGATTGATTATGAGGAGATATTTTCCTCGGTGTCAATATAGTCTTCTATCATGACCCTACTAGCACTGACAACATAATTGGGGTGGAGGATCCACCAAATGGATGTTATAGTTGCCTTCCTCAATTGAGTGGTTGAGGAAGATATTTACATTGAGCAACTTGAGGGGTTCGAGACCTTTAGCAGGGAGACACAAGTGTGTAGGCTCAAGAGAGTCCTTATGGTCTCAAGCAAGCACCTCGTGATTGGTACACTTGCATAGATTCCTATCTCAGTGGATGGGGATTAACTTAGAGTGAAGCATATGCCAATCTATACTATATTATGGTAGATAACTATTGGCTTGAGGGGACCTGACCCAGGTTCAGCATTAATTAGCCAAACAAATCCCTACACTATTGGCCCTTTCGGAATTAGCCTGCAGAGAGAAAACAGAAGTCTCACCTAAAGCAGTATGGGGGGATGCTAGAACCAAGTTTCCACACCCTGAGATGGTTGTGATGTCAGTTAATTCCCTCTATCCCTACCTTCGCATAGGTCAATTCGCTCTAGGGCTTGCAAGACAAGCCCTCTATTCCGTCCTTCAAGACCTTTGCAAAAGGGTACAATCAACCTTCGCGCTACCCCAAGCTGCTACATAGGTACTTTCACACTGCTATGGCAGCGTACCATGCAGATTCCCAAATTATTCCAGGTGTCTTACTTATTTTATTAGATAATTATAGTTAACACTGTGTAAATAGATATCCTTGATTGCTTTCAATTATCCAATATAATAGCATTCATTCGCGCATCATATAAGCATAATAAAAGAAATTCATTCGTAACATATCAAGATGCATCAACAGAACAAAGACACAAAAAATGCAAAATATTTCTCTTTATTGATGTCTTCCAACTGATTACAGACACTATTCACCCTGCACACACAGCTGCAGGGGTCTACGCACTCAGCTGCGAACTTCTACCCTAGGCCTCTGCACACTCAGTTGCAGAGCCTCTACCTATGCTACGACCCAAGAGTTAGACTTCTTACTATAGAGCTACGACTCTTTTACATTCTATGTCTCTAAAACTACTTAGAGCTTAGCTCTTTTTATACAATCCCATGGTCCACGGACCATGGGTAGATCTCTTACAGCTGACTTTACTTTACAAAACTAAGGGTGGACAACCCTTTATGACTTATGACACCTTCGAGCTACGCGACCACAAAGTGCGGAGAATTTACAATTTTATTACAAAATTTGACTTAAACATGGGATTTTAGCCCCAAAAATGTCTTTGGGGGATCCCACTCCCAACAAGCCCCCAACACAAACATCATGACTCGCCCTCGAGTGATCCAGATTTAAAAAGGAACACAACAAATTACAAAGATAACCATAAACACAAAGATGCAGCAGAAATAATACTTCATTTCATTAATGTAAAACACTGAGACATTCTTACAAACAGAAAATGGAAATAAACAGCTAGGGCGATGGTAGCTTATATCTAAGAAGAGATGTGGTGGCTACATGCCTCTAAATTGTGTTACAATGAGGCTCGAAGGCCTATTTATTATTGAGAAACAATGGAAAACGCTAAACATCCAAAAACCAAACCCTAGAAGATGAAACGCCAAACTGTGGGCCCCGTTTGGGTAAATTGGTACATCAACTTCCCGAGGTCGTAACTTTGGCATACGATCTTCGTTTGATGCATACATTATCTCGTTAGAAAGATCTATCTGAAAAATACAACTTTGGGAAGAGCAACATCGGTCCATAGACCCATGTTGCTCCTAGTTTTCCCAAAAAACGTCATTTAGGGCTTCAAAATGGCTCCGGAAGTTCAGGACCCGAAAAACTACTAAAAGTAGTAAACTGTGCTACAATTAAGGAAACTGAAAAGCTGAAAGAAACAATGGTGGGGGTCCAAGTGGACTTGATGGGTGGCCACCAATATCCACCTGGATTATTCCCCCCGGCTTAGGAAGTAATGGTCCCCATTGCGTTGAGTTCCTCCATGAAATGAGGAAACTTCTGCTGAACTTGGTGTTGAGTCTTGAAAATGTCATTCATTTCCATTACACTTTCACTATTATGTCCATTATATCACCTCTATTTCACCCCCATTTCACTATTATGTCACCACATTCATCCCACTTTCATTATCATTGGGCCACATTTATGTTTTTCCAAACTTTATTAATTCTTCGCCTTTTTAAGTGAATTTGTGGTTAAAAATTAGAAAATAATGTGCATATGCTTATACCTAACAAATGGGTTGAGATTGTTGACGTGTGTAGGTTGAAAGGAGGCTTCTAGAAGACCCTTATGTGGCACTCTAAGGCCAAATTCGAATTTGAGTGGAAAGAATCATGGGATCATGAGGATATGTGTCACATCTCCTAATTATATTGTAACTCTAAGAAGACATGTGTCTTATCAATTCCTATTTTGATTAGGACTCTAGAGGTGGAGGGAGAGATTCATGGACTCTCATTAATTAGATGGCTCTCATCTTTTTGTATAAATAGGAAATCTCTCTCCTTCATTTGTTAGCTTAGAACTTGGAGTTCTTAAGTTTTAGCTTGTTAGTTCTTAAGCTTGTTAGCTTGTGAGATGGCTTTGGAAAGATTTGGAGAGCTTTGTTTTACTTTGTGATTTTGAAGAATTTGAATAAAGCTTTGATGTTCTCAACATGGAAGGAGATGTGAAGTAGATATCATAGAGCATATTAGAATGTAAGATAGAGTAGATTTCATTTTGTAATTTTGCTTTGATTTCATTATGTCATTTGATTGCTTTCAAGTTTGATAGATTAGATTTTCCATTCATGCAATTTTAATTCATGTAAGTGTGTTCAACCAGTTGATTGTAGATTAGTTTTTCTTTACATGTTTTTGCAACAACTAGTGACATGAAATTAACCTCTCTGCTGACTTTTCTTTTCTTAGTTTTTTTTTTTAGTTCCAATTCTGTTTTGATTTCAGTCTTTTTTACTTTCTTTGTTAGTTAGTTTAGAAATCAAATTGCTCATATCATTGACGGTTACCTCCGAAAACCATAGTTGGACTACTGGCGAGGGATTGAATCATGAATGTGTAATTTGATTTTAGTTTTACTTTCTACAAATAGATATTAAATTGCTCATATGATTGACAGTTACCTCCGAAAGCCATAGTTGGACTACTGGCGAGGGATTGAATCATGGATGTGTAATTTGATTTTAGTTTTACTTTTCGGCAATTAGATATTAAATTGCTCATATCATTGGACAATTACCTCCAAAAGCCATAGCTGGACTACTGGCGAGGGATTGAATTATGGATGTGTAATTTGATTTTAGTTTTACTTTTCTGCAATTAGATATCAGATTGCTCATGACATTGATGATTACCTCCGAAAGCCATAGCTGGACTACTGGCGAGGGATCGAATCATGAATGTGTAATTTGATTTTAGTTTTAATTTCCTTGCAATTTTTTATTTCTTTGAGTGCAGTAGCTTAAATCACTTTTCTATATTTAGACAGCAGCAGAGATAATAGTTTCATGATCAGTGGTTCATTATTTACTTGTTTTAAATAGCAACACATTTTCCATTCTTGTTCAAGCATTACTGTCATCACTAGTACATTCTAAGACCTTCTGAAGTGTTAAGTTCTAGAAATCATTATAGAGAACATAATTGCCTTAAAATCTGTATCCGTACTTGCCTTCTAGAGACTTAGGAATATGATTTCCATTTGCATTAGACACTTTAGGAGATCAACAAGAACAAAACCCCAAAACAAAACAAAAACTATAAAACAACGAAGTAAGAAAAAGGTTAACTAAGCACATATGGTGCACCACACTTCATCAGTTTATGATACCCGGATTGATAATTTATGTAGAAAAATTTAAGACGTTAAATTGACTAGACATTTTGGCACCGTTGCCGGGGAAGTGTAATTAGGAGACCTTATTTCTTACATCTAAAAAAAAATTAATAATTCTTGAGTATGCTCTCCTCTTGCACTTTTTGTGATCTAGAGGATCAGAAAAAGAATTGCTATGTTAAAAAAAAAAAGGAGACAAAATAAACTTCATCATTTCAATCGATTCAAAAAAATAAATTAAAAAATAAATAAAAAATAAATAAATAAATGAAACCCAACTGCTTTGATAGGTTCAACTGTCCAAGATTGACTGGTTATGGTTTCTAGTGGTCCTCAAAACACTGTATCCTATTTTAATAAGGTTTTGCAACTTAGCTGCAGAATGTGGCCCGATTCCGCAGCTAGTTGAGAATTCCGCAGTTGATTTCAAGGTTTCGCAGGTTACAGGTGTCCAATGAAGAAACTGACCACATGGGCATCTCCAGAATTGTCCTGGCATGGATCCTATCCTAGTCACCCAGCCCAGATTGATAAAAAATCAGCTTAAGACCTCAGTCAAAGTCCTGTTTTTAGTATGTTTTCCTTGAAGTCTTTGCTGCCTGAAATTGAAAATCATTTATCTTTCTTATAAAAATTTACAATTTCAGAGAGAAAAAAGAAAACAATCAATGGCTATCTTGAATCCTAGCTTTCATTGTGGCTTCAACAAGAAAATCTGCATCCCTGTTCAAGTTTTGACCTTAAAACGAACCTGCACACAACACACACATACACACACATACACATATATATATATATATATATATATAATAAAATTTGCAAAAGCCTCCTCTAGTTGTTTACCTAACTCTTGTAATCAGCAGTGAAAATCCTTCATACAGCTAGAACATCCCAACTGAGAACATACCTATATGGAGATGCCTACTAACATTTATGAGAAAGTCATGGCCTTTATGGAGTACCATCTCTACTAGATTGTCCATACTTTGTGAAAAAGCATGGCCTATCTGTTAGTGTTAAAAATGGGTTGGGTTTCTCTGCTGCACTACTTGTTATAATGCTGCTCTCAGTATTGTATTGGTACTTCATACAGAGGCACGGAGATGACTATGACTTTGGTCTTGGTCTGCCACATGATCTTATCTCAAAGACCAATAAAAAAAAACAGGATGGTTTTTTTTTACTCCTTAGATCAGAACTTGAAGTCTTTTCCAGCCTCACGGATTTGCATCAAATTTGAATCCACTATAAGATTCCCATTTGTTTCTTTAGCAAGCGTTTGAAACAAACATCTGAGCTACTCCAGCTAGAATAGATCTCAGCACTTGCTTAATATGATAGGAAACACTTTTAATGGCATCCTCTCCCTGAAACTGACTAATTCATTTGCTGTTGATTGCATCTGAAAACAAATTTTTCCTGAAATCAATTTTACAGGTCGAATGCAACAACTAAAGGAAAAACGTAAACAGAGAAAAACGTCAAACTTTGAGAACACGATTTGGCCAATTGGAGACAAATATAAAAAAAAAAAAACATGGGTTTTTTTTCCAGTAGGGTCAATTAGATAACCCAGAAATGGTTTTTAGAAAATCGTGGTGGTTTGAGAGATATTCCCAGTTCTTTGGAGCGCATTTTTGCTTGCCGCGTGAAAAAAACAGAATTTTAATTAATGAACAGGTTGTGATTTAATTCGGCGTGCCTGAGAAAGGGGAATTCTAATTTGATTATGTGCTGGCACTTACTCTACCACGTCTTATGCCCTTAATGCCACCCATTTGTAACTCATTAACACCTGTTAACAAGCAGTCCCAATTGAATACGACTCTGTTTAACTCCATTACGTGAACCAGTTGTATACGGCTCTTCACAGCGGATTAATAAGACGTGGAAAATTATTCAACATGGAAATGTATTCAAAGTCGTTGTTAAGGATCCCAAGGTGGATGCCGCGGTCTATCTAATCCATGGATAGTTTTTTTCAGACAATTGGATGCTGCATATGTGGATGTTGTGTCAAATCCTTTCCATTTACCAAGAAAGAAAATCACCTCACGTGCTTTTGCTGAAAGAGTCAGTTTGATAGTGAGATCATTTGGGACATCAACAGTTATATAGGTTATTCTATCCGTCCAATTTCATAAACAACAATATAGGTTTCCCTATCCATCCTATTTGAGCTTCTCTCAAGTTCAGATGATTGGTTAAGGCATTTCAGCCTTATTGAATTTTGGCTTCTGTAGTGCCTTCACAATATCTCTCCTTGTCTGCACTATGGAGTGCATAGTAAGACTATCATCTGCTCTAAATTTACCACACGAATAGGTTTCTCTTGACGATTTTGGAATGTGAGCATCTTGAAACTAAAATATGTTTGAGATTTGTGGAGGTTAAATTTGATCATTGGTCATGGGATAGGAAGACTTCATCACCTTGACTTTCTTTTGGCTGATGGTATAAACTATAAATGTCACACACAGACAGCCAAATTTGTGTTCAATGGATTTGTATTATATGATTATTACTCAGTCCATCACTCACAAACGTATTTTAAGGCAGGAGGAAGGAATGGGTCTTTTACTAAGAGCAGAACCGGACGGGCCTAAATTCATGGAGGGGTATCCATAATTGAAAATCATATTAAGGAAGGCACATATATACATGCCTGAACCAAAAACAGCTAAAATCTATCAAAGGAAATGTAAAAAAAAAAAACCATGGCTATCTCATTCAACAGCTATGAAATTTTGGGAATTGGTTTCTTGAGAATTGTCAAATCCAAAACAAGTTTGATTTTTGCAGTAGTTGGTTTGCAAAATAATCCTCTATACATACAAAAAAAAAATTCAAAACTGATGGTTGACTGTTTCAGCCACTTTCCGCAGCTGATTCAACTTTCCGCAGCTGGTTCAACTTTCCGCAGCTGTTTTTGTTAAAATCTAGGTTGCAGGTGTCATCAAGCAAAACAAGCCACATGAGTAGCTGGGGAAATGTCAGTACATGGATGGTGTCCTATTCATTTGATCCAATTCGATGAAAAAGGCCTCGGTCAAAGGGAAGTCAAGTTGTGTGTTATCATTAAGTTGCCACACTGAGTTGCCACACTAAGTCGCTGCATGTCAAGAAAAAATAATAATTTTGAATCAATGAAATGAATAAGTTATTTGCTCACTTTTCTAAAGGTATTGATTAATTTTGGATTAATGATGAAAGATGAATGGCTAAATTTGTATTCAAGATTTGTAGCTACAGAAACCGTGCACATTCTGCAGTTGAAGTCCAATTCCGCAGATTGAAAAAAAACCTCATTGTTCAAATCAACCTAACTTTTTCATACGAAATCAGATTTTGATGATTTAAGTACCATTGGGAAGATCTCAACAATATATACACAATGAGAAATCCATCATTAGAGTTTGAAATGACAAATAATGAAATAAATTGCTAAAAAGAAGCAACATTCAACTTGGGGCACCAATTCCAAAGGAGGTATAAATTCTTTTGATTTTTCCTTTACGAACTTGTTTCATTAATACAAATTCTTAGCTTTGTGTGTAAATATCATAACTAGAGAGATTGATCACCTCTCTCCTTTGATAATCTTACATTCCATTGCAGAAGAAGTATTAATTTTTTTGCAGGTTCTAGGAGGAAGGACAAATGACTACAAGAGAATGGTGTCTCTCTAAGAGACCAATTTGTTTCATAAGAGGATGATCAGCAACAAAGAGGAAATATGTTGATGCAAAATCAGATCCAAACACTTGAAAAACGTTTAGATACTATTGTCTCCATCACATCCATACTTCATAATAAACCATTCATCTCATTTTCCTCCATATTTTCCATTTACAATCACATACACTTTCCATCTCTTTTTGTCCATTCATAACCCACAAATAAAAGCAAGAGGCTCATTCACATGATTATTGTCCATTGCCATTTCTGTTCTCTGTTGCCATCTTCCGTTTTCATCTTCCATTTCCTGTCATTTTCATTCCGCAAATAAGCCCTGCTTCAATGCAAATTATTGAGTCCATAGTCCTTTGAGTTTAAGTTCTTTGTAAAAACAGCGTGGAGCTTGCATGCCTTAATGGCAAGTCCTCATGCTGACAAACAATGGGAATACATTAATGTCCCTTGTTCATCAGATCTTCTAGGTGACTCAACATCGACAAATTCATCCGTACCTAGCAAGATGTGTTTGGGCATCTTGACTCTCATTGTCATCAATGGTGATAGTTCTCGTGTTGACTAGTGGCATCCATTAATGGCCAGTAAGCCAACAATTTCCTACTATGTTCGACATCAGAACATCTTTTCACATAGTAGGAATTGTGCCAATGAGTTTTGAAGACATGAAGACTATTATTTTCAGCATTTGGGAGCAGATTCAACAAGTTTTAGTAGAAGCAATAAAAAGTCATCTTATCTCTTTATCCATGACTCCTCTTGTTCAATCACTTGAAGAAGAATATGATGAGAATTTTGCAGCCACCACACATACAACTCATCCATTCCAAAGGGTAAGTGAAGTTACGTCATTTTCTAACTTTTGACCATAGAATTCCATAAAAAGCTAGAATGATAATTGTTGGAAAAACATTTCTCTTCCTCATTTCATAAAATTGCCAATACCATCAGTTGGGGGGGGGAATACATTCATATTCATATCTTGTCATGTCCATACCATACTCAAGAGCCCACATACTTCCAACATATATTAACTATTACATTGTTATTATGAGCATATAATGGCTTTTCAAAAAAAAAAAGGTGCTTAAAGGATAAATTGGATACAAACAAAAGCATGGTTGTCACACAAGAACCAACCATCATGCAATCCAATAAAGATATACTTTGCAACAATAATCAAAATATCATTATGCAAAGTCAAAGATCAAAATAGAATGCAAAAAAAAAAATGGTTGTAACACAAGAACCAACCATGTTGCAACTTAAGTAAAACACTTTGCAGAAATATAAAGTTATCAGATGATATCATGCAAAGTTAAGCCAAAGCTCAAAGATCAAAAGAGTTAATGTAATATATATTGCTTGAGGACATGCAATAGCTTCAGTTGGGGGGTATGTTGAGTCTTGAAAATGTCATTCATTTCCATTACACTTTTACTATTATGTCCATTATATCACCTCTATTTCACTACTATGTCACCACATTCATCCCACTTTCATTATCATTGGGCCACATTTATGTTTTTCCAATCTTTATTAATTCTAAGCCTTTTAAGTGAATTTGTGGTTAAAAATTAGGAAATAATGTGCATAAGCTTATACCTAACCAATGGGTTGAGATTGTTGACATGTGTAGGTTGAAAGGAGGCTTCTAAAAGACCCTTATGTGGCACTCTAAGGCCAAATTCGAATTTGAGTGGAAAGAATCATGGGATCATGAGGATATGTGTCACATCTCCTAATTGTATTGTAACTCTAAGAAGACATGTCTTATCAGTTCCTATTTTGATTAGGACTCTAGAGGTAGAGGAAGAGATTCATGGACTTTCATTAATGAGATGGTTCTCATCTTTTTGTATAAATAGGAGATCTCTCTCCTTCATTAGTTAGTTTTTTTAAGCTTAGAATTTAGAGCTTAGCTTGTGAGTCTTAGCTTAGCTTGGAGTTTGTAGTTCTTCCTTGATGGCTTTTGAAAGCTTTGGAGAGCTTTGTTGTACTTTGTAATTTTGAAGAATTTGAATAAAGCTTTGATGTTCTCAACATGGAAGGAGATGTGAAGTAGATGTCATGGAGCACATTAGAATGTAAGGTAGAGTAGATTTTATTTTGTAATTTTGCTTTGATTTCATCATGTCATTTTATTGCTTTCAAGTTTGATAGATTAGATTTTCCATTCATGCAATTTTAATTCATGTAAGTGTGTTCAATCGGTTGATTGTAGATTAGTTTTTCTTTACATGTTTTTGCATAAAATAGTGACATGAGATTTATCTCTCTACTAACTTTGTATTTTTTTGCTTTTCAATTTCAGTTATGCTTTGATTTCAGTCTTATTGATTTGCTTTTTTAGTTAGTTTAGATATCAGATTGCTCAAGTTATTGATGATTACCTCTGAAAGCCATAGCTTAGACTACCTAGCGAGGGATCAGACTATGAATTGATGTGATTTGATTTTAGTTTTACTTTTTTGCAATTAGATATCAGATTGCTCAGGTTATTGATAATTACCTCCGAAAGCCATAGCTTAGACTACCTGGCGAGGGATCAGACTATGAATTGATGTGATTTGATTTTAATTTTACTTTTCTGTAATTAGATAGCAGATTGCTCAAGTTATTGATGATTACCTTCGAAAGCCATAACTTAGACTACCTGGCGAGGGATCATACTATGAATTGATGTGATTTGATTTTAGTTTTACTTTTTTGCAATTAGATATTAGATAATCATCAATAACTTGAGCAATCTCCACATGAAGAGATGGTAGCTTATCTCTGAGAAGAGATGTGTTGGCTACATGCCTCTGAACTGTAAAGGCTACATTGTGGCGGACAATCTGTCCTTTTACAAAATGTGACTTGTTACTTATAGTATTTTTCAAGTTACAATACCATGAGTCAATTCCATGGGTGAATGAATACCGTGGGTGGATTTTACAATACCACGGGCAGATGCCATTTACAATACCATGGGTCAATTCCATGGGTGAATGAATACCATGGGTGGATTTTACAATACCACGGGTAAATTCCATGGGTCAATGAATAATATGGGTGGATGAGTACCATAGATAACCAATACAAGGGGCCATTTTCCATTCGGATCATATAGAGCGAAAAAATGTGTAATTTTTTTTTAAATTTTGCATAAGTTTGGGTTGAAAAATTAATTTGAAGTTCAAAGGGCATAGTTAAGCATAATTATCATTGATTGATGCCCCGAAGAAAGAAAATGGAAACACCTAGTAAGCAATCTGAAAACTCTAGCATGACTCATGAAGAAGATGAAGAAATGCAACATGATATATCAAAATTACGAAACCAAGAGCAACAAATTCTAGTCTCACAAAATGTAACAAAAACCAAGAATGATGGTTTAAAGAAAGACGTGGAAGTTATAAGAGGAATGGCATGGAAGCTAATATGAATGGCATGCAAGTTAAGATGGATGGTGTGGAAGCTAAGATGGATGGTATAGAAAAAAAACTAAAAGGCGACATGGAAGATTTGAAGATAGATTTGACTAAGTTGTTACAAGAAATGCTTACTAATGGTGAAAGAGTAGTAAAGGAAATTCAGGATGAGAACACAAAAAATGTTAATCATGATTTCATAGACTCTAACGTTGGATTGAAGACCCACCATGTTCCAAAGATCGATATGAGGAAGTTTGATGGCAAAGATCCCGTAACATGGATACTACAGATGGAGCAATATTTTGATCTCCATAATGTGCAAAACACACAAAATGTATGCATTGCAACTTTATATTTGGAACCAAATCAGTTTGTATGGTATCGATGACTTTGCTCTCGTAAACAAATTGTCACTTGGGAAATTTTTACGGAAGAAATGATAGCACATTATGAGGATACAAAAAACAACATTTTTTTTAGTCAATTGATAAACCTTAAACAAAAGGGTTCAATGATGGAGCACATTGAGGACTTTCAAAAATTGAATATAAGGTTTAAAGATATTCCAGAGGAGCATAGGATTGATGTGTTCATAGGGACTCTAAAGGATAACATCCAACATGAGGTTCGCCTTTGGGAACCTAACTCATTGGAGAAGGCATTCAAGTTGGCAACAAAAATGGAAAACAAAATTATGGCAACAAGGAAGCCTACCACTCACAAATATAAAGATGGAAGTGGTGTTTCCCCTAGCCTTCTACAACCTACAAGGTTGACACCCCAACAATTGGAAAAAAAAGAAGCAAAAGGGATTTGTTACAGTTGTGATAGCAAATACACTAAAGGTCATAAGTGTGCTGAGAAGAAATTATTTTACATAGATTGTGAAGAAGAGGAAGAAAATGAACAAGAAACGTCAAAGGAAGAGGATATACACTAGGAACAAACCCTAGAGAAACATGAAATGAATCCGACCATATCTTGTAATGCATTGGCCAGAATTACCACTCCTTAAACTATCAAGATAGAAAAACATATCAAGAAGAAAAAGGTAATAGTGTTGATTGATTTGGGCGGTACCCATAATTTTATTCATTGTAAGATAACTAAGGAATTGAATTGTTTCCTATATCCAACACAAGAGTGTCAAGTGATGGTTGCAAGTGGAGGAACCATAAATTGCTCTGGAAAGTGTCATAATATCAAGCTATCCATGGGAGAATATGTATTGAATAGCCTAATTCTTTCCATTCCAATGGGTGGTGCTGATGTTGTACTAGGATTCTAATGGCTACGATAGCCTTTAATTTTCAAGAACTTTGCATGAATTTTTTTTTTAGAAGGAAAGTAAGTTGAATTAAGAGGTATCGTAGGGTAATCAAGAAAGATAATAAGCTCTAATGGAATGTCAAAGCTTCTAAAGAAAGAACGAGGCGTAATTGCACAATTATGTTTGCTAGAGGTTCCCACATCAAAATTATCTATTTCTCCATATCTCCAAAAAGTCTTGGACAATCATTTCAAGGTATTTGAGACTCCCAAAGGTCTCCCACCTATTTGTGATCATGATCATGCTATTCATTTGATTCCAAGAAGTGTTCCTCCAAACATCAGGCCTTACCGATATCCCTTTATACCCAAAAGAGTGAAATTGAACGTATGGTTGCAAAAATGCTAGATGCTGGTATAATTCAACCTAGTCAAAGTTCTTTCTCTGCTCCAGTAGTATTGGTGCACAAGAAGGATGGATCATGGTTTATGTGTTCGGATTATAGGGAGCTCAACAAGCTCACTATTAAAGATAAATTTCCCATTCCTATCATTGATGAACTATTGGATGAATTGCATGGA
>APFE031722146.1:3020-26840 GCA_000404065.3 Pinus taeda
ATGATCTCCGTTTGACGCGTACAATAGCTCATTAGAAAGATCTATTCGAGCACTATCATTGTTGAAACGGGCAACATCAGTCCATTGCATGGACCCATGTTGCCCCTGGATTCCCCAAAAAACGTTGTTTAGGGCCTCAAAACGGCTCCGGAAGTTCAGGACCCGAAAAACTGCTAAAAATAGTAAGTTGTGCTACAATTAAGGAAACTGAAAATGCTGAGAAAGATAATGGTGGGGGTCCAGGTGGACTTGGCAGGTAGCCACCAATATCCACCTGGATCAGTGAATGTAGGGGTTCTAGCCCATTCTCGAGTTTGATAATATAAAGCTACCTGTTTCCTTAAAAAAAAATTGAATATCTCAATTCTTTGATTTGTCAAAAGCTTTTTCATTTTGAATTAACAAAGAAAATAGTTATAAGATGTAAATGTGTGCCATGGGATAACCTAAACGAATTTCAAACATTATCTATGTTGCATGCCATCCAACAACTAAATGACATTTTCAAGTACTTTGTTTACGCCAAGAAGTTATATGTACCAATTTGATGATATCACTAAGCAAAACATTGTATTACTAGTAAAGACGCAATTATAAATGGTTATTATAAAATATATAATTTGTGCAAATCTAAATCATGTAGATTATACAAACACTCAAAGAACAACAATACTATAACATACTTTATCCAATAATAAATCACAAATATGACATAATATGTTTTATTTTGTATTTCTAAATAATAATTGTTAAACAAAACTTTACTCTAACATTATTATTAGATAAAAATAGTTATACAATCTACAACTAATTCCAACAATATACAAAATAAACTCACACATTATAATAATTTATAAGGTTTTTTATACAAACAAATTTATCATATACTAAAAACAAAACACAATCCCCACCATCAATTATTTATATATATATATAATATATATATATATAATATATATATATAATATATTATATAATTTATTTTGAAATACATTATTAAAAATTAAATATATATCTTACATCATATATACCTTAAAAAATAGTCATTCTTACAGCCAGTTAAAAAATCATATCAACACATAAAACCTATCAAAATATTTTTTATACCTATAAAGTTTTATTTAATTTTCCTACGTTAATTTTCTTTTCCAAAAGTACTCGACCAGTGCATTAATGTCTCATACATGAATCCAAGAACAATCCAAGAACTATCGTGGACTCATTCATGTACATAGGAGAGAGAAAAGAAAATATTCAATTATGGGTGGGCCGTGACGAGAAGTTGCACGAAATAGACGCTTCGAGTTCCCTGAGTCTGTTCCGTCTGAGTCCTCCACCTTAATTATCTATTTTGACCTCATTTACTAATTTTACATGATCTTATTTATTAATATTTCCTCTACTTTAATTACCTATTTTGACTTCATTTACTAATTGACATTTCGATTCGTATTGATAACAAATGGAATGAAAACTCTTTGGGGCGGCTTACTCTTTGAGCCTAATTAATACATGTTAAGCATATCATTTTGGGGAATCAAATACAAGTGGTGAGTGAGTTAACAACCCACGTCAACCACTTGGTCTACCCTTACTTGAACACTTCATAATGAAGTCTTATTAGTCCCTGCTCTTCGAGTTATAGGGACTATATTAATTGCTTTTAGCGTTCTATTAGTTGTGCGCAGATACCAAAATTATTTTCAAGATTTTAAGCCAAAATTTCCTAAAATCATATAAGTCTTTTATAATATTTTCATGATTTTAACTAAAGTTCAAGGTTTGAGGCCCAAGGTCTTATTTGGCCTCTTCCCAAGGCACTAACCATATTAGCTCACTTTAAACTTAGTATATACAATACATCTGATCAACACACTTTTTTTCTAATGAAGTAATGTTAGCATTACTTAACTAACAACAAATGTTTAAGTTTAATGTCCATTTAAGTTTAGCTCCCATTGCCTTTCAATCTTTGTGACATCTAAACTTTTATCACTTCATAGTTGGAAAACATCTGGAAATGCTTGGTGAGCACAAAAACATTTGGAAATGCTAGGCAAACACATAGGGACTATAACATTTTCATATAATTGTTTTGTTGGATGATACTTCAATATTAGTTGATTTCATCAGTACGATGGAGTAGATAGTTGCAGAAGAATGAAGGATCCTTGCTCTAGATATAGCTTTCAAAGAGCCAGTAGCAAATGTAGAGCCTATAACTTACTTTGAACCTGCTGAACCTCCCAAAGCAACATAGCTAAGAGTTGAATTGATTGTTGACCTTAAACCAGCATTAGGCTATGGTATGCCATTTATTTCACCACTGCACCACCAGTATATGATGGTATATTAGATCACATGATTTCCTCAATATAATGGAGCATGTTGTTGCGAAAGAACAAATGATCCCTACTTTAGATATAGCTTTCAGAGAACGAGCAACAAATGTAGATACTACAAATTACCTTGAACTTGTTGAATCACCTGGAGCACCATAAGCAACAAAGCTAAGAGCTGAACCAATTGTTGACCTTGAACTAGCATTGGGCTATAGTATTTCATTTCTTTCACCACCACACCTAGGTTTTGAATTTCCTTCCTTTCACATTGGAATTACATTTTCTTGGGAATTAAAGACAGGAAAACAATGTTGATAGGTTTTGAGGCATGCCAGAGGTAGAAAAAAATACGAAACATAGGCTCATATATTTATTCGAGTACAAAGGTGATGGAGCAGTAAACTACTTGATCTAGGGGAGATAAGGTTGTTAAAAGTTTTTTCGTGGAGGACCGAGGTTGGGGAATAAACATTTGTCTCACTCCTGCAAACTGAAGTGATCTAGTAAGTTAGCTCTAAGATACCTCATTTAACTGGGCAAGGGATGTACCATAAGATAAATGGGTAACACAATTTATGAGTGTCTTATAATGTTATGTATTTTTGTTTATATTTTCAAATAAAAAAATGTTTTGATAAGATAACTAATAAATTATTGGCATGATATTTTGTAATAACATTTCTTCAAAATAAATATAATAAAAAATTGATATATAATAATTTATGAAATTAATAAAATTAGATGATTATGATAAATTTGTATATCTTTTTCTCATAGGGAATATTTTTTATTTAAGATACTATAATCAAAATTTTGGAGGGATCTATAATAAATAAATTGATTGATTAATGCTAAACAATATCTCAAATCTTTGATTCATCATTTTTTTTTTTAATTAAAAAAAATAGTTATAAGATTGTGCCATGGGAATAACCTAAACTAATTTCAAACACCATTTATGTTGCATGCCATTCAAAGATTAAATGACAATTTCAAGTACTTTGTTTATGGGGAAAAGTTATATGTACTTTCGAGGATATCACTAAAAAAAAACATTGTAATAATGACAAGGATGTGATTATAAGTGATTGTTAAAAAATTTAAGTGATTGTTATAAAAATATACATATTTTGTACAAAACTAAATCGTGTAGATTGTACGGAAACTCAATAAACAACATTATTATAACATCTTTTATCTAATAATAAATTACAAATATAAAATAATATGTTTTATTTTTTATTTCTAAATAATTGTTGTTAAACAAAACTTTACTATAACTTTATCAAATAAAAATAATTATACAATTAACCATTAATTACAACAATATTTAATTATACCATTCACAATTAATCACAATAATATAAAAATAAACTCACAACTTGTACCAATTTATGAAATTCTCTATACAAACAAAATGATAACATAATAATATCTAAAACTCATTCTCAATAATCACTTAACATAATAATATCTCAAACTTATTCACGACCATCACTTAACATAATAATATCTAAAAACTCAATCTCAACCATCACTTAACAATTTTATGAGTGAAAAAAAATATTGTGTAAACTTATTTTGAAAAGACATTATTCAAAATTAAATATATAACTCTCACATCATATAATTGATAGGCTCTTGAAAATAATCATTTTTGCACCGTGTAGAAAAGCATATCACATCAAAACTAATCAATTTTTTTTATAAATATATAGTTTTATTTTAATTCTCTTATATTAATTTTTTTCCAGAAAGTAATTGATCAATGCATTGATGTCTCATAAACGAAACGATGTTGATTAATTACAAAAGAACTAACCAAAGAACTAAGAAGTATCGTGGATTCATTCCTGTCGATAGGAATGCCAACCGAGGGAGTGGAGAAATGTAGCGTACTTTAATCCCACATGGGAGACGTGAAAGAAATTTTCCTATTTAATATAGAAAGAAACGAACAGATCTAAGTTGTGGGTGGGCTGCGATGAGAAATTGCACAAATGAGAGGTTTCAAGTTCCCTCTCTACTCAGTTCGATACAAACCCTGAGAATGTTGCATCTGAGTCCCCTAAACATTAAGCTATGTTATTTTAGTCATTGATTAGATCTATCTAATTAATTGTAAGTATCATATGATCTTTAACTATTTGTAACTATTGTTTTTTATTAATTAATTAATTGTAATGTTTTTTATTCATTTAATTGTAAGTATTATATGTATCTTTAATTAATGGTAAGTATTGTATGTAAGTAAGAATAGAATGTAATTTTAGATAATATTTATTTTAGAAAAATGTTTTTTGATTTTTTACACTTAGAATTATCAATGTTTCTTGTGATAAGCTTTGCATTTTTAATAGTTAATTATCATATATATTTTTAATAAATTATATCTTAATTAATTGTAAAGAATTATCAATGTTTCTTGTGATAAGCTTTGCATTTTTAATAGTTAATTATCATATATATCTTTAATTAATTGTAAATATCGTATGTAAGTAAGAATAGAATGTAATTTTAGATAGATTAAAAAAAATAAAAATAAAAAACTTTTTGATATTTATTTTTAGAATAATGTTTTTTGGACATTTTTACACGTAGAATTATCAATGTTTCTTGTGATAAGCTTTGCATTTTTAATGGTTAATTAGATCTTAATTCTAGACTTGAGCTCTCTTAGAATTAGTAGATCTCAATTTAAGATCTGTTAATAAAAGTACATTCAATTATATGTAAGAATAGAATGTAATTTTAGATAAATATCTTTCTTCTTTTAATATTTATTTTTAGAATAATGTTTTTTGTTGGTCCTTTTTACACATAATTATCAATGTTTCTTGTGATAAGCTTTTAAAGGGGTTTTTTAAGAGCTTGTGCTTGGTAGAATATGAATAAGATTCTACATATTTCTCATTAAAACAAGGATTTAGTGAATTATGAATCTCATTTATGTGGTGATTGAAACATATTTACATGAAAAAAGAGTGTCTAGTCCAATAACCAAAAGTTTTAAACAAAATCTTGTTAATCTCAAAATTGAATATCAAAACTCCAATAATCTCTTTCACTAATATATGAAGTTCTTTTTAATTAAAACAGGACTTTTAATTGTTTCATTCAATATTTATATGATAGTTATATGATTCAAGATTTGTTTCTATGGATTGGTAATGTCTTAGATAAGTAGTAAGGGAAACTATGTATACTAGTTTGAGTGTTAGTCACAACAATCATGTTGTATAGGCCATATGCAATCTTTAGTCTTAGCATAATGCCTTGGTTGAGACCTTCACCTCCTCCAAGATTGAATATGCTAACACTTATGCTATAGTTGACCCCATTTATTGAACACTAATGTGGATGCGCATTGGTCTAATGTTGAGCCAACAAATGGTTCTATTGGTAAGAAACCCTTCATCTTGTGTATGGTATTCTAGTAGCATGGTTGACAAGCTAACCCAAGGCTACACAGAGGATTGGTTGTTCCACCAAATTGGCCATATAGAGAAACAAGACATTAAAGGTAATTGATTTTCATGGATGCATGACAACCATGATAGCTATGAAATATTTCAAGTGGAGTTCCAAGTGGTGATATTTGAGTGTTTGAAAATATTGTTAGAACATGCATGACCTACCTAGAAAAGGAGGGAGATCCTATGGAATGTCTTGAACCTAGTTTTTCTACATATGTTTTACCCTAAGGTTGTGAGAGCTATCAAATGTTAGGTGAAGACAACTATTGAGGCATGCATTATTGAATTTGTAGTGGAGTTGAAGTAATGATTCCCAAAAGTAGAAAAATTGTTCATGGAAAGAGGTTATGAAAGGCTAGTGAAGGAGGTTGTGAAGTGGGTGAAAAGGTTGTTGGTTGAGGAAGACTACATTCCCTTCAATCCACCAACCATGGTAGGGTGAGCCCTTGTGCATAAAGTTGACTTGGGATGGAGCTATTAAAAGTGAGTAAGTAAAGTAGAACAATAAAATGGAGGAAGCATAGGCTATGGACAAAGTAAATAAAGCATTAAAAGTAGATATAATAATTGGGAAGTGGTGGATAAACATGATGAAGGATATTCACTAAAAAGAGTGAGTGGTGAATAAAATGATGAACAAATAAGGGAGTTCTAAAGGACACTTAAAGGAATTAGAGGGGTTATGAAAGTGGACAAAAAAGGTCAAGAAATGGTTGAAAGAGTGAAGAAGGTAGCAAAGAGGGTTCCATAGAGGGACTGGAAGGAGGAGCGGTGTCTAGAGAGTTAGAAGTGGCAACAAATAGAGTGAAGCAAGTAGGAAATAATGTTCATTTAGACATATTAGGGACCATAAATAACGAGTTGTATTTGAAGAAAATGTAAACCAAAACACTAAAAGGAGCATGGTTGTTGAGCCATAGGAAGGAGAAGTTCTCGATGGAATATATAATTTGTTCAAGAAGGAAGAGAAGAAAAAAGCATACATGGTGCAACTTGAGGAGAATGGAGCTAAACCAAAATAAGAACCACCATTTGTACATAAGAAAATACCAAGGTAAAGCTTTGAATCCTATTGTCCATTGGGATTTAATAAATAGGGTTTTATGAATTAAGTTATCTTATTAATAGCTTAAGTTTGAGTGAACCTTAGAAGCCACTATGATTCAATGAGATGTCCTTTCAACATCTTAAGCTTGAGTGAATCTTTAGGTCTTTCAAAATGACCTATCCTTTTAATAGCTTTATATTTATTGAATTTAATGAGTTATCCTTGTGCTTGCAGTAAGTTTGTGTATTAAATGAATCCAAAAATAAAGGTCAATGAAATGGTTACCCTTTCAATAGCTTAAGATTGAATGGGTCCTACTAGTTTCTAGGACTTAATGAGATTATCTTTTCAATATCTTAAGTTTGACTAAATATTAGGGTTTTATAAAATGAGTTATATATTCCATTTGATTGAATTCAATCAACCATCCTCGTGTTTGTAGTAATATTGCCTATGACATGTGCCATGAGATATGGTTTTGTGAATTGAGCTATCATTTTAATAGCTTAACCACAAATGATTTCTATTGGCAATTAGGATTCAATGAGCTATCATTTTAGTAACATAAGAATGAATTAATCATAACTTGAATAAGTTATCAATTTTGTATCATGTAGCATGAATGAATTTAGTGAGCCATCCTTATGCTTATAGTAAGCTAGTGTTTGAAATGAATTATATGATAGGGTTTTATGAATTGTGTTGTACTCTCAAAATATTAACCTTGAATGAATCCCATCTTGAATGAGCTATCCTTTCACTATGATGTTTCTTGAATGAGTTCAATGAACCATCATTGCACTTGTTATAAGCTTATATATTAAATGATTTATCCTTTGAGTAGATTAAGCTTGAATGCATCCTAATTGTGATATCCCCTGGTTAACATTTTCCCATATGTAAGCAACTATAATTACTTTAAAAATGCCTGAGAAAGGGACACCGATTCCATTGTGTGAGGAAGAGGATTGCTTGAGGAAATGGTTTTTCTTTAAATAACCATCATAGTTGGTGGAAAATGATTAAATATGTTGACTGTGCATTGAATTCAACTGAAAAGGGAAGGATTGGTCCAAGTGTCCTTTAGTCCAAAATGTAAGCCAAGAAAGGGAAAAAAAAATTATAAACGACATGGGTTGCGCTGTGAGGGGATGACTGTTGTGTGATTGTAGAGGGAAAAAGGTAGCTAATTCAGGAAGTGACAGGGACATTTACGAGAGGCACGCACTCCATCTTGCTCTCACATGTACGCACATGAAGGAGCATTTGGGGAACTAATGAAACACTCAAAACCATTGGGTGAGAGAGAACACAAATCAAAAAAAGAGATCAAGAGGTCTCTAGCATTTACTCGTCTTTGACACAGGAGCACTAGTTGAGGATCATTTTGAGTGAAGCTACCTATGTTAATTGTTCAAGAGAACATGGATTTCCTGTAAGGCTAAAGAACCCATTGAAAAATTTTGGATTGATGAACCTGTTAGATTTGGGAAGAATCACTTTGGTGTTTTTTTTAGGGCTAAAGAATCACCAAGAGTTTCCTTCGGGTTGAAGATTTGGTGCTTGCCTCACTGATGAACAACATGGGAATGTGATTTCCTTAGCATGAAAAACTTACCACTAATGAACCTTCCTCATAGCGGACTCTCTTTTCTTGAAAGTGAGCTAGATTTCTTTGTATTGTGAAATGTTGGCATGACACTTTGTATTCCTAAACTGTGTGAGACATAATGATTTTAGTTGGTGTATGAAGGAAACAATAGCCTTATGACATCCTGTTTTAGCAAGGTGGGTTGGATGAAAGCACCCAGAAGCACCTCATCTCAAGCTTTGGAATACAGCTCGGGCATGACAATTGCAAGTAAGTCCCGCAATTGTCTATGGTTAGGTGGAGAGTCTTCATCCCAAACTTAGTTGTCTAAAATATTTCAAGATAGGTATTTTAATATGTTTGCATGGATAATGAATACATGTTTACATTTCTGGTTGAAATTGTGTTATATAAATGTATTAAACATGCCTTATGTTACATATAAAACCAGCATATTTCCACTGCTGGATCAAGGCATAGGAATGACTTGTATTGATATGATTCATGGAGGTTATGATGACTTCAAGTCCCTCATGGGTTGATACCCTAATTGTGGGTTGTCAATCTGCCTACATATGAATGCTTCAATCTAAATAATAACATGTTTTTATGGTGTGCAAGGAACAACCTCGTGAGTTTGTGTGGCTCAATTTCATGCTTTCATTCATCTTTGTTGTGTATGCATTGATGGTTAAATCATTCAAGGCTAGGAGCTCTAATCTATATGATGTCTCGATGCTAGACCATGTTGGTAACCTTTTCTTGAATGGTTGGTTATGGTAGGGTTGATTAACTTGGTGGGTGCCTTATATGTGGGAGACTATTTATGTGTCCTTGTTAATAACAATGTTGCCTAGAAGCCTTCCACTAGTGCTGCTTCATTATTATTTATACCAAAACTGCTAGTATATGGGTGTGTAATTATTTTTAGGGTAGCCACATGCCTTGGGTTGTATCTTGGCGTGTGGCGAGAGTGTTAAAATCCATTCAAGAGTCGGTAAGCCAATGAGAAAAGGTATTTGACTTCCATTGATATAGCTCATGCCTAGTTCCTATCCATGACAAAGGGATGGTTGTATGCTTATGGTATTATTAACCATGTGTCTGCATGTGTGGCTCAGGTTTGTCATTGAGCTTGGAAGGGAACCCTTTTCATTTTCCGTGGAATGTCAATCTGCTTGATTCCCTTATCGGCACCATATATTCCTGGTCATTTCCATCAGCTTACGATGTCTTTTAGTTTTCAAGATAGGTCTTAGGACCTTTGGGAAGGAATGAAATGCTCGTGGGATCTTAGTGTAGTCACTTATGTATTCTTATCCTTTGCATATGCCTATGATTGATCTTCAAAGGATGAATTCTTAATGAGTTGGTGTGTGTTGACCTCCTTGTGGCCCTCTTGGCACCATATGTTGTATTTAGACCAAGAAGGGGAAACTTGGTTGTAAGCATAGGAGGGATAACATTTGTATGTGCTTTATAAAACCCCAAGGTTAAGGGTCGAAGTTGTCGCAAGTCGAAGGGGTTATAAAACCACCAAGGATGAGCCATGGTTGAGACCTTCATGTGTGTCCCTCTATGGCTTACACCACCCATGTTAGGTTGAAACAACTGTTGTCACAACAGGCAAAGGTCACTATGAATGCAATAGGGTTTCCTTGTCTTGTTCGCAGACACAATGCATCATATCACAAAGGGAAAATGAAGCAAGGGAGGCACCTTTATGGAGGTTGTCATTCACTAGCCCTTTTCTCTTCGTCCCTCACAACCAAAGGCAAGACAGAGTCCTCATGGAAAAATTCCGAGTCAGAGTCTTGTGACTTCGTTGAGTGAGTTGAGGTAGGGCCAACCTTGTTGCTTGACGAGTAAGTGAGAGTCGGGCTCAGGAAAAGCATGACATAACAATAAATGTACTGAAATCAGAGCCGACCTCCAACTTGGGAGTTGGATGGGTATGAGGTCGAGGTCGGGCCCAACATAATGGTGATAGATGTTACATGAATATTGAGACAGTATCCAAATATGGCTATACTTTTGGCTTTTGACCTGCAGTTTGCCTTGGTAAAGGTTATGCGCACGCAAGCATGGAGAAAAGTAAAATCCCAACCCATGAATGGGTTGGTAGTTAATATGCCCGCACTATGTGGCATTGAATGAGTTTTTAGGCTAGCCATGTAAGCACCATGTGGTGAGTTAATTACATGGCATCATCCAATTCACCGGAAATTCAATCGGCCATAGATTTGTATCTAGAGGTTGGGCTAAAACAAAATTTATATCACCAAAATCATCTTGGTAACACAATTACAATGATGATTTCTAATTGAGGTTCTAATATAGATGAAATATCATAATTTTAATACCCCATTTCCATAACTACACCTAGGATCTTTGATTAGTATAGTAGCCACCTCCTTTTAAATTGTGTGTTCATGGGGATTATGTGGGGGTGTGTTAAAAAGTGGTGTCCGAGCATCTAGGTTCAACACTTTGAGTGGATGAGATCTATCATGATTAATTAACAACATAATTCCATTTGCAAGGGGGTTTCATCATTTTTTTAGAGAATTAACTCAACAAATGTTTAGGTGGATAAAGTCAGATTATGAATTCAACTACAAATATGGATGATATAGTTAACTTGTGATTCATTGACAATAATGTGCTGACATGGCTTATTGGTTGTAACCAGATTACCATAACAACTCTATAAGAGCAAGATCATGGGCATGATTTCTTGTTTATTACTCAAGTAATTATGTGTCTAATAATTGTTTGTGATTGAAAACAGATGATAAGAAGAAAAATATAGTGAAAGACATGGAAATGAGGACTGGGATTGTGCAGTATAGTTATGACTAGTCACAATATGGAAATTAAGATGCCAAGACCAATGAGGAAGAATATCAGTTAGCTAAGGGGGGTATCGAACTATCTTGACTAGATAGACACCTTGAGGAGCCTAAGGGCTAAAGTTCAAAGTTTCATGGTGGAAAATGAAAGGTTGGTGAGAGCTCAAGAGAGGCAAGTTGAAATAAATGTAGCTATTTTGCAAAGGCTCTTAGACTTGCAAAGGTAGAAGGCAGTATGTGATAGGGGCTAGTCATAGGGATAGGCAAAGCCCTTTGGGATCAGAGGAGAGAATAAATGGGGAAAATGGTAGTAGTCCAAGAGGAAGCACAAAAGGGAAAGTTTAGAAAATATGAAGAGGAATGCACCACTAAGTACCCCAAAAGGAACAACTAGCACTCATAGACACCATGTTGACGGGCATTCTAGTGCTACTACAAGGATATATCATGTCCATCCTTATCATCACCATCAAAGAAATAAGGAAAGGTACCATATGCAAGAGGAATTTAAGAAAGTCAAACCACCCTTGTTTGATGGAGAGATGAAGAAATTTGAAGAGGCAGAAACTTGGTTGCTTGGGATGAAGAAGTTCTTTAGAATCCATAGCTATTATGAGAACATGAAAGCAAAGGAAACAACATATGAGGATCAATTCATATCTTTTTTCAGTTGTACTTTCAAATTAGTTTGAGAAAGAGAGAGAGCACCAAGACGAGAAGGAAAGTAGGAAAGAAAATGAAGGGAAAAGGAAGGAAAAGGACTAGCAAGGAAAAGTAAGGAAAACAAGGAAAGAAAGGAGAAGGTTGGATCAACAACTTCAGTAGGAAGATTTTGCAGGTAACAGGTTGCATGTGCGATTTTCTAGCTGAGGTGTGAATGCATGGTTCATGCATTTGTTTATTTGGTTCATTTTCTGTCACAAGCATGGGGTTTGTTGGTTTGACAGTGGTTTTAGCCTTGCATTGCAATTTCCTGGAAAGACATGGTGTGAAGGGATTCATTCTTGATTCAGATTTGGGTTTCCATAAGTTTTTGGAACCAGGTGTGTTGGTCTCACGAAAATTCCCAAGGGTTGGGGGCGGAGATATTTTTCTATGGGAAGGCCTTGACAAGTGGGTGGAGACAAGAAAATTCCTAAAGGTATGGTGAAGAAATTATGAGGTATCCAAGCATGTTTTGGTTTTGTGATCTCTTGACCTGTTTTGGCAAGATCACGGTAGTTTGACGGTGGAAGTGGTTTAACCTATGGATTCCCTTGGTTTTTTATATCTTGGTTTATACCATGATATCCCACATTCATGCTTGGAATATGGCACGAGGGTGATTGGTTGAAAGAAATATTTGGTTCAACTCAATCTATGGTCGAGTGGTATGTGGAAGTCCTTGACCTGGTTGGATTTTGCATATGTTAATAAGAGACATTTTCCTATTGTGATTTATGATTACTTGTACTTGTTATTATGTTTATTTGATGGTTGTTCTATCTTGGTTAATATTCTTGTTATATGTTGGTTATAGGCATGGTTTACAATGTGCTTTGACTATGGATCTTATTATACTTTGATAGGTTAATGAATGGTTGATGAATGCATGGACTAACTAGTGTGGTTGCAACTACTTGAGAGGGAATTAGAACTTCTTGGTTATTTTCATCTAAATTCCATAGATTTACACTTAGATGTGCATTCATGATCTATATCTTACATGTTTACCATGTGTTTGATGAAATGTCTAGTGTGTTCTAGTCAGTCTAGGTAAAGTTCCAACCTCAAGTTTGAATGATTAGCATTATTGTTATGAGAAATATGATTATGAAAAGCTACAGGAAGTTTTTGGGTAGTGGTCGGAGGCTAACCTAGAAAAGTGGCTCAGATCTTGAGACTGCAGGAATAAAAATAAGGATTTGGGGTCATAACCGCATGGAGCAAGGCTTGTGAGTGCAGTTGGATGGGTCATAACCACATGCAAGTAGTGTCAAGAGTGTGGATATAGGTCTATGTCAATGAAACAAGGTTTGAGATGAAGGATTGACCACTTGGGGTGTTTCTCTAGCTCTTGGGTGATTTGTAGTCCCTGTAGGACATCAGTTTGTGGTTAATTTATAGGCCCCACTTCCTTAACTGGAACTAGGAGGTCGGGTCATGTCAGTGGTAAGCCACTTCACATTTACCTAGGAGCGATTGTGAAAGCGGGTAAATGTGGGGTGGTTTGTTGCATCCAAGATTAATTTAAGGTTGAGTTATCAACAAATGCATTTAAAAGATGATGAAATACACAAAACAACTTTTACAATGTGGTATGGGAATTATGAATATGTGGTAGTACCCTTCAAACTTCCCAATGCACCTGCAACCTTTATGTGTCTTATGAACAATGTATTGTGCCCTTATTTGGATAAGTTTTTCATAGTCTTCATGGATGGAATTTTGGTTTATTCAGGGACCAAGGTGGAGTTAAAGGAGCGTTTGGTAGAAATATTGAAATTTCTAAGAGAACATAAGCTTTATGCAAAGCTTAGTAAATACAATTTCTTCCAATCACAAATTCATTACTTGGGGCACATTGTCTCAAGGGAAGAAATAATAGTTGACCCAAAGAAGATTAAGGCTATCATGGAATGGCCAACACTAAAGAATCTGGTTGAAGTCTGATCATTCATGGGGCTAGGAAAATACTACAGAAGATTCATCTTAAAATTCCCCAAGATAGGCCACCCAATCACGTCCTTACAGAGGAAGGGAAAGAAATTTGAATGGACCATTGATTTTGCCACAAGCTTTGATCAATTGAATAAAATATTGACCAATGCATCAATATTAAGGATAAAAAAGATTAAAAAGGATTTCATTGTGTGCACAGATGCCTGCAAGGAGGGACTCATTGGAGTTTTGATGTAGGAAGCTCAAGTGGTGTGCTATAAATATTGCAAGCTAAATGAACATGAGCAAAATTATGTAACTCACGATTTGGAATTAGCATCCATTATTCACGTGTTGAAAATGTGGAGACACTACCTTATTGGTAGAAAATATACCTTAATGATTGACCATGGAGGGTTAAAATATTTATTTTAACCATCCAAGCTCAATGCAACACAGGCCTAATTGCTAGTTATGCTCATCGAATTTGATTTTGAAATAAGGTATATAAAGGGAAAGGAGAACAAGATAGTAGATGCACTCAGTAGGAGGGTGAAATTAAATCATTTAGCAACTATAAGTTCATATGGAACTGATCTTCAAGATAAAATCAAAAGTGTTGGACAAGAAGATAAAAAATACTAGCAAATAAAAGAAAGGCTACAACAAGGTAGTAAGGGTGATAAGGACGAAGAATATCACCTCACTGATAATAGTCTAATTGAATTCAAGAATAGATGATACATGCCAAAAGAAAATGACTTGAATAGGCTCATAATGAAATGTTTACATGTTAATCCATACTCCAGACATCCAAGATATCAAAAGATGTGCATGGGAATCAAGAAATTTCATTATTGGCCTAATCTAAAGAAGGAAGTAGGTGATTTCATCACTAGATGCATAGAATTATACCAAGTGAAAGTTGAATGAAAACATCCATCAAGATTATTTCAGCCTATTCCAATTTTGGAATGGAAGTGGGAAGTGATTTCCATGGATTTCATGATATGGTTACCTAGAACCTCTAGGTAGCATGGTGCCATCATGGTGATGATTGAAAATTTGAGCAAGGTGGCTCATTTCGTAGAAATAAAATCTACCAATTCAACTAGTGAAGTGGAAAAAATATTCATAAAGTAAATCATAAGATTGGATGGAGTTCCCAAGAAGATTATCTCAGGTAGAGACATCAAATTCACTTAAAAGTTTTGGAAGGTCTTTTTTGCAGGCCTAGGGACTAAATTGGCATTTAATACAACTTATCATCCTTAGACGGATGGGAAAATAGAAATGAAAATAGGATTCATGAAGGCATGTTGAGGATGTAAGTATGGCACTAACCAAATAAGTGGGAAGAGTACCTTCCACTTGTGGAATTTTCCTACAACATGGATATCAAGAATATTCGAAGATGAGGCACTTTATGGAAGGAGTTGCAATACACCTATGAGTTGGAGTGATCTAGTGAGTAAGGATCTTATTTGGCATGATATGTTGAAGGAGATGGAGCAAAAAATGCATGTCATTAGGAAAACTTTCAAGGTGGCATGTGATACACATCAAAGCTATTCGGATCAACATAGGGTACATAGGAGTTATAGGTTGGGGAACATGTTTATTTGAGAGTTAGACCCAACAAAAGATCCTTGAAGATTAGGTCATGTGCCAAGCTAACACCGTGGTTTTGTGTGCCTTTTGAGATCCCTAAAAGGATTCGACCAATGGCATATAGATTTTCCTTACCTCCATCAATATTAGTCCATGATTTCTTCCATGTTTCATTACTTAAAATATATGTAAAAGACACTAATAATGTTATTTATTGGACTGTGTTACATGTGGAACCAGAGGGAGAGTTCTAGCCATAACCACCATGCATTCTGGATCATAACCAAATCATGCTCCAAAATCGAGTAATAGAGAAAATCGAGGTGCAATGGAGGCACTTTATACCAAAGGAAGCCATATGGAAAATGGTTGACCAAATGAGGGCAACATATCCTTGTCTATTTTTTGAGTAAAGAAAATTGTAAATGTTGTACAGAGTTGTGTGTATAAAGATCCATATTAGTAATGTTTTCTTTTCTTAAGGCTATTAAACACTAAGGACGATGTTCCCCCACAAGGGGGAGGGGATTTTGATATGCCCTAATTAATGTTTTTCCCATATGTAAGCAATTGTAATTACTTTAAAAATGACTAAGAAAGGGACATAGATTCCATTAATTGAGGAAGAGGATTTCTTGAGGAAATGGTTGTTCTTTAAATAACCATTTTGGTTGGTGTAAAATGATTAAATGTGTCGACTAAGAATTGAATTCAACTAAGAAAGGGAAGGATTGGTCCAAGTGTCTTTCAACCCAAACTATAAGCAAGGAAAAGGACAAAAAAAGGACAAAAAATTATGAGTAGCATGGGTTACGTTGTCAAGGGATGCATGTTGTGTGACTTGTAGGGAGAAAAAAGGTAGTTAATCCATGAAGTGACAAGGATGTTTAGGAGAGAGACATGCTACCTATTTCTCTCCCATCTTCAACACTTAATAAATCACATTAGCGATTAACCAATCATATGGATATTTTGGTTTTCATTTCTTCCAGAATCATCAAGGAATCTAACTACTGGATCACCTAGATCTGAAAAGCCTCCAAAAGGGCCATTTTCAAGAAATCCATATTTCCAAACTTTCATATTCCATGTTCTTTCTACCATACAAATGCTACATCCACTTCTTTCTATAATATTTCCATCTTGACATGCCATGTTAGCATGCCACATAAACTTGAAATGTTGACTAACAACATCCTATTGCCACATTAGTAGGACATGATAACAAACATGTCAAATGCCACATTTATTTCCATGTTCTCTTCTCTATTAGCATCAATATCTGATTTTTTCCAAAAAGTATCCTTTCCAATATTTCTAAATTTATGGACTTTTGGATTCTATCAATCAATGTAAAAATAAACAGAGAAGACAAAAATTGTTGGAATTTGGTATTGATAGACATACAAATTCTATTTGGTAGCACAATGATTCTAGTTAATGGTTCACATCTCAAGCCAAACAAATCCTTAAGTTTCCCTTTTTAAGAAAATTCATATTTTTGGATCTCTACCTCTTTAGCCCTCTCCCAACTAAGCTCTTGGCCTTGTCCCTCTTATCTCACGTGGCCTAGTACTAAGCTAAATAATTCTAACATTTCGATATGGGAAAAATCCTTAAGTGTTCCTTCGAGGAAAATCCATATTTTCAACCACCAATTCCATTAATCAAGCACTAGAAAATATTTCCACTGAGGAAAACTAAAACTTCTCAATGTGGCTCAAGGTCAGAAAGTTTGATGTAACCATCAAATAACAAATCTCCATTCCCTTCTCCTATCAGTTGTGTTAAGAAGACATTGGCCACCTAACTTTTGGAATACCCTGTCTCACTTGGATTGGCTAATCTAGTTAACATATTGTCAACTAATTGAAAACCCTTTTTTGTCAATTGACCTTTTTCTCAATTGGGCATTAGGCCATCAGGAGGCAAAAATTAACAATGATTCCACTTGAATTGGTATGGTATGATTAGTGGAGTGTCAACTAATGGGATTCATCTGTCCATTATTTTTCATTTTTTTCAACCAAGCACTAGGCCTCTAGGAGTATAAAACTTAGAATCAGTCGAGATATTCCTAGTCTAGGAAATGAATACACTGGCCCACATGACACTAGGTTACTAAGAGGTTAAAAATTAACATTCTGTTAGGGAAGTTTTGGCCAGTCTAATTAATGACTCCATCGACCATTGGGCCACCCTAAAATATAAATTTGACTAAATGATTTTCTTTTTGGTCTAGTCCCTCATGTTTAAGCCCCTTTTGTAGCTAAGCCTAGGCCCATGCTAGCCCATGTGACTAAGGGTTAGGATGAGGCCATCAATCCCCAAATTTTTGAAACTCAATCGCAAATTTATGAATATTCACATGATTTAAGAAGTTTTCCCTAGCATGTACTTATTGTTTATTTTAACTTTTGTTGGCTTATGTTTGCTCCAAAATTCCTCAAAAAAACTTGGGTCCTAAGCTAGAAAAAACACCTAGTATTCAACCAATCAAACCATTAATCCAACAATCTTTTAGAAAACACCATAGTCTATAAGTTGCTTATTCATTGTTTCCCATCTAAGTGATTCCTATCACTCATTCTTAGTTAGACATCAAATTAGACATTGTGCTCATTACAATTTCAATTGGAGAATACAATGTCATGGATAATTATATCTAAAGGAAATGTCACCATAGAATCGTTTTATATTGGAATTTATTCCTATATAAGCATACACATCATTTACAGTATTATAGTAACTAAATAGATATTACAGGTTGTCCAAAATATTTATGTAATTTCTATAACTTAACTAGATCAAGTATTTACTACAATTCACATATGGTTTCCAATCAAGGAAAAACCTCCAAGTCCACCAACCAAACAAGTCATGATCAACTATTCATCACAAGTTGTTTCACTAGAAATTGTCATCAATCCCACTCACCTATGAGGATGTACAAGCCCAAGCCCAAATTAAACTTGTTAACATATTATTACAACTTTCTTAAGTTTATTAGAAGGTTCTTGTCCTTAAGATTTGGAAGTTATATGAATACTTACTCCTCTTGGTCTTCACTCTAAGTTTAGGTCTTACTCAAGCTCTTGGGTGTTGAGAAATCTAGTGGGAAACAAGCGTATGTGATTTCTCTTACTTTGTTAACTTCTTGTGATGAATTTTTACTTTACTTGATTAATTTATTCTTTCCTTTATTATTATTAGTGTTCTCTATCATCAAACAATTACCAAATCATGAAGAAAAATGAGACAATAGGACATAAGATATAGGTGATCAACCAAGGCAAAACCTCTCCAACGAAGAGGAAAACCCACCAGAATCCTTCTCTTCTTATAGAAATCCAATTGATGAATTCCAAGACCTATCACCGTTGACCAAGGCCCTCCAAGACTAAGTCATCCTTCCTTCTTGATGAGCTTTCCTTACACACCTTACAACAACAAACTTTGACCTTCCAACAACTTCTCCAGCAACTTTGACCCCAACAACAATTTCTGCAACTAGCAACTTCAACGACTTCGACCTAGCAGCTTCACAACTTCAATCTAGAGGAAAATTCACAATTTTGACCTTGCAGTTTCACATCATCAACCTTGTAGCTTCACAAATTTGACCTTGCAGCTTGAAAATTTCATCCAACCCAGAAACTATAGAAACCCTAATGAAAGAGAGACAGAGGGAGAGAGACCCAAAAACTTTGATATTGATCTTCTTCTTCTTATTCATCCTCTTCCAGCTTTTATGTTGAGTATATTGAACTTTCTCGAGTGAGTGTGCAAATGAGGTCAAATTCCTTCTTCTTTATAGGCTTGCGAGGTGCACAAATTGCTATCTTGAGGCCGACTTGTCCCTCCATCTAGGCTGACTTGATTTTTGTGCCATGACGAGGTCTTGGAGGGTGTTTTGACTCAAGAAATTTTTCTTTACAATATGTAACATGCCCAAATGGGTCTTCAATACATGAAAATGACTCAATTGACTTCATGACAAACCTAGAATCACTCAATGGGTGCTTGACCTAAAAATAAATTTCCCTTGAGCATGAAACCCATGCCTCAAGAATACAAATAATAAATTGATTTTTCTCTTTTCATTAAATACATAAAATCACGATTACATGTGCCATTATGAATACCAAACCCAGTTACATATTTCGACATTGGGTCCACTTCATTAGTGGAACCCAATTCCCATAAGTAGAAGATTTAAGGTATCATTTTCCTAGTTGGATCTAACCAAGCTCCCATCCAATTCACTTAATTAAGCACAAATCAATATGCCCATAAAGCCTTGCATCCATGCATAATGAACATATTTCATAACCACATGTTTACTCATAAATGAATAAAACATTCAACATAGATACTCATAATGGAAATTCATAAAAGAGGACCTAAATTATATACATGTCAAGCATTTGTACACAAGAATGGAATACTTATTTCCTCTAATGAACTACCAACTAGCTACAAGCCTCCAAATTTCCTCCCAACCATAAATTGTGCTACTCATAATCTCTCAACAACAAGTCACCCCGAACTAGGGCCATAACTCCACAAGGGTAACAAATCACTCGAAACCTACTAAAACATGTAGTTAGTCAAGAGATGAATTTAAAATCCTCCCTAACCATAATTCTAAATCAACCACCTCACACAACCAAATACAGTGCACCCTTCCACTACCTATGCAGTCCATTAAGTTATGCCACTACTCCTCTTCAACTTCAATTGCATGTGCCAATTTTTCCAAATGGCACATGAGGGAGACACAACCTATACTTTGACTTTTAGTTCTTGCTCAAGCTCTTGGGTCCACTTCATTAGTGGAACCTAATGCCCATAAGCAAAATATTTAAGGTATCCTTTTCCTAGTAGTATCTAACCAAGCTCTCGTCCAATTCACTTAATTATGCACAAACCAATATGCCCAGAAATCCTTGCATACATGCATAACACACATATTGCATAACCTCATGTGTACTCATAAATGAATAAAATGTTCAACATAAATACTCATAATGGAAATTCATAAAAGAGGACATAAATTATATACATGTCAAGCATTTGTACTCGGGAATTAAACACTTATTTCCTATAATGAACTACCAACTAGCTACAGCCTCCAACCTTCCTCCTGACCATAGATTGTGCTACTCATCATCTCTCAATAGCAAGTCACCCTTGAACTAGGGCCATAACTCCACAAGGGTAACAAATCACTCGAAACCTACTACAACATGTAGTTGGTCAAAAGACAACTTCAAAATACTTCCTAACAATAATTTCAAATCCACCACCCTGCACAACCCAATATAGTGCACACTTCCACTACCTATGTAGTCAATTAAGCTATGCCACTACTCATCTTCAACTTCAAGTGTTGTGCCATTTTTTCCAAATGGAACATGAGGGAGACACACCCTATACTTTGAACTTATGATACACATACACACACACAGCCCTTTTAAGGAATTGGGATATCATGTGACTTATGAGTTTCCTTTGTAAAGTGCCTTCATGAAGGTTTTGTCATTTACTAGGCTTCAAAACCATGTCATGGTCTTATCCTCTCACTTTTCCCCTCTTGTGGAGTTATAGCCCTCCACATTATTTTTGCCGATTGTGTTTGTAACCATGATGTATTTTATTTCCATGTATGTGATTACATATTACACTACTATGAATAAAATAATAAGTAGGTAAATAAATACTAATAATTATATAATTGATTAGTTAATTAATTAGTTATGAAGGGTCAAAAGTCAAATAAATTGATCATTCATCTTTGTGGCCAATTAATGCCGATATAGGAAAACCACCACAAAGGCATGTAATCACAAATTCAATTCTTATTAAATAGTAAAAAATTACTTATATACACCATTTACGCATAAATATTCTTGCAAACTAGTTTCTCTCTAATCGTGGTATCATAACAATTCCTTCCTTGGTTGGTAGTTGCATAGACTCACTGTGTCACCGATCTTGGAGCCCAAGTATTTTTTAGTTCACTATCCATCATTTTTGTTGTTCATTGTTGTTGTTGATTCCCTTGTTCATTGTTCCATGTACTTCCCATTGAAGTCGATCTCACTTCCATCATCCTTCTCGTTGTCATTTATCCAATGACCAACTATGCCATTTCATTCGTTATCCCCTGGTTCTACTCTTCGTCATGCCACATGATCTAGTTCCCTGCCACCACACCACGTCTAGTCTCGATCTTCCAACAGTGCTATAGAAAATCCATACATACCATGTCTCATCCCCACCGACATACATTCAACCCGTCGTTCACTACCTCTGCCCTATCACAACTTCCAGTGCGTCATCACTCCCATTGTGACCATGTTTGTGTTGGAAATAATACTGAGAAGGGGGTGAATTAGTATTATCAAATGAATAATTTTATTTCCCTAACAAATTTATATACGCTACTTTAGTGAAGTGAAGTAGCGTGTATACGCAATTGTGCTTGAAGAAACCAGTGTATATGCAGAGAATTTGTGATTTAGATAGTTTATCATGTGTTGAGCTTAAACCAGTATATCAGAGATTTATTAGATAGTGCAGTAAAAGCAGAATAAAGCATCACACATAAGCAACACACATGAACACCAACATTTAAGGTGGAAACCCAATGTGGGTAAAAATCACCTGCTGCTGTCATCTCTGTCTTCTTTTAATAATAAGAAAATTTGTTTACAATCTTGTACTAGTGCAGACTCATACTAGTACGTAGGCTTCTACCTGCAGAAGGTTACAACCTTCTCTTGTTCTCCAGCTTCTACTGGAAGGGAGCTACAACCCCCTAGCTCTTGTATTATCTAATATGTTTACTAGTACGCAGGTGCCAGCCTACAGAAAACTCCACTCTTCCACCATGTAGGAATTTACAGGGTAAGTTCCTCAGAAAGAACACCAGAAGGACACCGCTCACAAATAGATCACAGATCAATACACCAGTATTTTGACGTGGTTAAAACCCTCAGAGAGGGAAACAGTCCACGCCTGCGCCAACGTGGCTACTACAGGCAATTTATTAATAAAAGAATGAAAATTTACATAAGCTTCTCTCATGCACGGTTAACCTACAAATGACCCTCCATGCGCTTTAAATAGAATTCATGGACCAATCGGGTGTCAAGCCACGGATCAAGTGTCGGTAATACCGAGGAGAGAATGAACCGTCGGATCACTACATATCGTGACCGTCGGATTGTAAGTTACAAAATGTACACCGGTAAAGAAACACACTTTACCTAACGCTAACCTAACTCTATACTAGACCAAGTTGAACTTAACTATTCCTATGTGTCGGAATATCCTAACATCCCCCCTTAAGAACAACTTGGGATAGGATTGAAGGATTTACAAATATGACACAATAGGAGAAGGAAAGAGGCACTAGAGCCTATCCCCCCTTAGTGACAACTTCCTGAACTCCAAGCATATATCGAAGTTTAGTGAACTTCGCCTCTGTGAGAGCCTTTGTGAAGATGTCTGCAACCTGATCATCTGTTGAACAATATTGCACTTCAAGAACATGGTCATGAATGAGCTTTCTGATGAAGTGCATGTGAAGTTCAATGTGTTTGCTGCGCTGATGCTGAACTGGATCTTTGCAAAGCTGAATGGCACTTTGATTATCACACCAAAGTGTAGTCGGATGCTGCTGCTCAAAGCCCAACTCTGATAGGATCTGACGAAGCCACAAGGCTTCCTTACTAGCTTCCACGGCACCACGATACTCTGCTTCTGCTGACGAAAGAGAAATGGCAGCCTGTTTCTTACAAGCCCATGTAATAGGTCCTGAACCAAGAGTGAAGACATAACCGGCAGTAGACTTCCGATCATCAGGGTCACCAGCCCAATCAGAATCAGTGAAACCAACTAATAGAGGAGCTTCTTTGGCACTGTAATGAATCCCAAACTGTACTGTACCTAGAACATAACGAAGTATTCTTTTAGCTGCCTTTCCAATGACTTTCACATGGGGTTTGCATAAACCGAGCAACAAGGCCAACAACAAAGGAAAGATCAGGACGATTATGGGTTAAATACAAAAGTTTTCCGACAAGTTGACGGTATAAGGTAGCATCAACTTCAGGGGAAGTACAATTGACTGAAAGTTTGACTCCAGACTGAAAGGGATAAGGAGCTGGCTTACAATCTTCCATGTGAAAAAAGCGTAGAAGATCACAGGCATACTTGGATTGGGAGAGGAAAATACCTTCTTTGGATTGCA
>APFE031722148.1:0-36668 GCA_000404065.3 Pinus taeda
AAAAGGTCAAGTTGGAGTATGTTCCTTCTAAGGAACAAGTTGCTGATATTCTCACCAAACCATTGCCCAGGGAGGCTTTTGAATACCTCAGGCACAAGCTGGGGGTTGTTGATGCATCATCATGTTGAATCTCTTTTGATGGTTGTCCGTACAGGTTCAGGGGGAGCATATAATGCATTGTTGGCATTATGGAGGATGTGCAGAAGGAGATCTTGGAAGTAGCTGCAATATGTCTCTATCTCTTTCATGATGGATTATGGTTCTTCATTGCAGATCTGGTTCATATTCAGGGGGAGCATGTTCTTAGGGGGAGCATAACCCTTTGCCCTTGATGTCAAAGGGGGAGAATGAAGCTGAAGATTTTGAGGTTGCCATCAAGTCCAAAGGGGGAGATTGTTGGCATTATGGTTCTGGTATGATTTCAGATGTTGTACTTGATGGCAACACCCATGGCATGGCTCTCATTTGATGAAAAATAAAGAAGTACGCAGGAGAACAGTTCAGGAGGTGCGTACCCGCAGTCATACTGTGCAGAGACCGCGTCCAGATACGCGGGTCACCCATTCATGGGGTGCGTACCCCAGTGCACACATTCCAAGGCAGTTAAGCGCCCACACATGGGGTTTTCTCATGGTATTTAGCCAACAATATTGGGTTATCATGGTTTTGGTCCGCGGTATTGATTATTTTATTATTATTATTGAGCCCCATGATCCTTGAGTTGAGGAAGAGCTAGCCTATATAAAGCAAAGGAGTTCATTTGGCTTAAGTATCCTTTGTGTCTTTGAATATCTTAAGATCTAATCTATTGGGTTCTCGGTTCTTAAAAGATTTGATTTATAAAGGAGAAGTTAGAAGCGAATCGGCGAAGGGTGATCTCTTGAGCACAAATTCAGATCTGAGCATTTGAGGTTATTTCAGCCCTAGTCCAAGGTACGCAGAGGCGCCGAAGGTTCAGTGCGTGGGTACGCAGAGGCGCCGAAGGTTCAATGCGTGGGTACGCAGAGGCGTCGAAGGTTCTGTGCGTGGGTACGCAGAGGCGCCGAAGGTTCAGTGCGTAGGTACGCAGGGAAACAGTGGTTCAGGTGCGTACTTTCTGTAGCAACACGCGGCGCGGCTATTCTTTTGGGTGCGTATCTCCTGGGCAGTACGCGGCGTGATAGTGCCATTGGGTGCGTACTGTACGCAGTTCAGTGAAAGGAGCAGTGCGTGGCCACGCAGTCCAGAAGAAGGAGATCTGCGGGTATACGCAGAGAGGCAGAAGGTGAACTGCGTAGCAACGCATGCCAGTAAAAGAAAAACCGCGTATCTGTGTTAAGATCTTCTGTTGGTTGAATTTTTCTGTTGATAAGGTGTTATGGGTTCTGTTCTGTTATTGTTGATCTGGTTATTGCAGCTGACTGTATAATTTACATGTACTTGATGATCATTTGATGTATATGGATCCAGTTTGTGGTCCTTGAAAAGAAGTAGGGGGTTGTAGCTCCCTTTCAGGAGAGACTAGAAAACGAGAGAGAGTTGTAGCTCTCCGCAGGTTGCAGCCTGCGTACTGGTAAAGGACTGCACCAGTACAAGACCATTGTAAAAGGAGTTTCTAATTTGAAAGAAGATAGAGACATATTGCAGCAGGTGGGTTTCACCCACATTGGGTTTCCACCTTATATCTGGTGTTCTTTGATGTGACTGTCTGATTTTCTTGTTCATGCTCATTATTTATGGTATTGGTATGCAAAAATAGTTCAAAGTATAAATAAGAAAGATTTGGTAAAAGAATTAGATAATACTGATTCACCCCCCCTCTCAGTATTATTGTCAACACAAATATCTCGGTGGGTATGGATATGCCTTCCCCACCTCAATTGAGATCATGTAATCCCACATAAAAGGAGACTTCTATGAGTTTAGTGGGTCTCGCCCCCTCCATTATTTGTGTGTCCTTTACTTGCTTCAGATCCTTCTCTTTCTCTTTGACTCCCCTTTTGGTGTCTCATGGAAGTGTAACCTACAAGATATTTTATTCATACTATTTTTTCCTGACACTCATACATGTGGGGGAAATTTATTATCACCAAAAAATGCTCACCTAGCCATTTCTAACTAGGAGGATCGGAATACACCATGTAGATTTAATTTTATGATAGTAAAATCACTTTGACTATAGAAAATAATTTATTAGCCCACTTTTATTAAATTATTTTCTCATTTAAATAAAAGAACACATTATAATAATTAGATAAATCATTAATTATTTAATTTTATCTAGGAATAACTATTAAATAATTGTTCCTTGTCACATTTGACTAAATCCCTTAGGAATAATTAAATAAACCACTATATATTTAATTTTCCTTATTTTAGTTATTATAATAATTGTTAAATCACTATTTAATAATTATTTAATTTTCACACCATTCTTCATTCTCTCAAAATTAGTAATAAAACATTTTATTTGTTAATTATTTCTAAATAAATATAGTTAACCATTTTAAATATATTTTCCCCTTCCATAAATATAATAAAGTATTCCAAACAGTAAGATCTTGATTTGGTTGATATTATTTTATTACTATCCATTTTCGAGATTAACTCAATACTTTGTTATAAATAGGTTTGTTTTTCATTCATTCCTCACCATGACCATAATCATCGTCACCATTATCATCTTTTTTCTTTTGAACTCCCATTCAAGTTCTCCAAATTTTGTGTGGGTTTTTCACATTTTGATAGAGAAGATCATTTTCTAAAGAATCAAGGACATCTAAGGACCCATCCCACAAATGGGGGCTTACATACCCATTTGTAGATCTATCCACCATGTGTTTTTAATTAAAGATTTGTTCAATTTAAGTCTTTCCATTTGGGTTAGTGCTTTGGATATTTTTACTGTTGCTTTATATTTTGGATTGTCTATACTTTTTGTTGAACATTTTCCATTTTCATTGCAGATCTAAATCACAAATATCCATCAAGTTTTTTTTAGGGTCACTTGTCACCTAGTGACTTAAGTGAAGTGTTTTTAGTACATCGTCCAAGAAATTTCACACTAACACCTCAAACCTATGCGAGCCAAAAATAAGAAAAAGAAGAGAAGAATGATCCATGATGATGTGAAAATGAGATAGAAGTCACTTGTAATGATAGCCTTCCAAGGGTGTCAGATTTTCTTTAGGGTCAACCTGATCAAATATGCACATGTGGGCTCAAAATTCAAAAATATACTTTCACTTGTCCAAATTTGATGATCTTTAGGTCGATTTTGGTCCTCTCAAGAAGAGGAATTCAATATAATCATTATTTCCTTCAAAAGAGCTATCCAAAGTGCAATTTGGATGTAGTTTCCAGTTTTAGCACTCCCTTTCAACTAAGGAGAATTCCACTTGCATGATGTCATGTGTATCATGTCATCAAATCGTTTCCAATCTCATGTATCTCATCATCATGTATCATCACTCTTCACATCAATTCATCTCTTTCTTATTTATACATATCTCTTGACTATCCCTTCTCATATGATCAACATTCTCGAATCTAAAATAAGAAGAATTTAACATTAGAGGGGGGCTCAATCTACCACCCTCTATCCATCATGGAGCCACAACTACCACCCAAAATCTCTGTGAATAGGAAGCCTAATTCTACCACTAGGGAAACTTTAGAAAGGAGCCAAATATATGGCCTACATCAACATTGGAGAGCTTAGCTCAATCTAGAACAACATTGATGAGATTAATCTTAACCTAGAATCTCACAAGGGAGCTAAACATATACAATCCCATATCGAGCAGTAGGTGATATAGGGGAGTACATCTCAACCCATCCTATTTCCTACTAATCTTCCCAATAATGACCCTGAAGAGTCATGTAGTATAACACATACATCATAGTCCAATCTTTGTCAAGATACCTGACTTACCAATGGGTAAGGATCACATGCCCCAAGCCTCCTCAACTTGTTCCCCATACGCGGTGGGACAATCCCAACAAGCCTTACTAATGGGTATGATGCCAACTAGGGAAGAATATACAAATACCAAGATAGGGGAGGAATATATCCGACCCTATGTGTAATAGATAGGGGTGACACCCTATTTTCCATTTGTGCCTTAACCCCAGGAGCCCTCCATCTAAATTCCACAACCTGGGAACAAAAACCGAGGGGCTGAGCTAGCTTTGTGTCATCTATCATTGATTATCTATGTAGATCAACAACATATCATTATGCTCATATCTAGTAATCATCATGTTTCAATAGAATTTGTCTCTTGTTCATACAAGACATCAAATGAAATATCATATTAGAAAAAAAATTTGCATATCACAAAAAGGATACCATATTCATTCTCCCTCTCACAGAGGCAGCAACCACAAGCCTAAGTTTGTCTCATAGAGAAACAATGTATTAATATATGAATCCATCTTAGTCCTAGCTATATACGATATTGTCTTCCAATTAGATCCCACTCAGTTTTATCACATCGTAATCTTGCCATATCCAGAATCTGCTCAAACAACTCTCTTAAGAGCTTCTTCATCCTACCTCATAGCTATCCATGCTATAAACTTGATGCAAAACATCGGTCATGCTTAAAGCTATGAAAGTTGTCATCCAAAATATCATCAAAGATAAAATACTAAGGCAACAAAAAAATGTTCTTATTTCATCAACAAAGATCCCAAATATCATCAATAAATCCATGCAGTGAGATATCATAGGAAGAACATCTCATACCAAACATACATATGTGTGTTCACATGGGACATCAATGCTTCAATCAACTAGTGGTTGCCAAGATAGGTTCAATAATATTTTCATAATTTCTTGAAATTTGATTAGAATGTCCAAGGATTTTCATTTCCACTTTCTTTAATAGCTTCACTATATAAATTTTATTTTCCCAACTTTAGTAAATAATACATCATGCCATGATTCTATATTTTGAAATTCAGAGGCCATCTCCCTCTTACTTTGATCATCATAGTGCAGAAAATATGATGTAGGTTAACCTGATTATGCAAAATGAATCAAATTAGCATACAATAACCTACTTCTACTATCAATTTGCGGAAGGGTAAAGAGCGAGCTAAACAGTATAACCAGAAGAAGAAGAATCAATGCATAATACACATGAAAGTACTTTGGGGAAAGTATCAACTAAAAACCCCACTATATGTATTATCATACAAGGTGGAAATACATAGGAACTATACAAAGCCTTCGCTCTCATAGCTAGCCAAATCTCAGTACAATCCTCACAGATACTCACAAGCAATCTTGGCTTCTCTCAAGCCTTCCTCTCTACCCTACAAGCTGCTATTTCCTTGTGTTGTTTCTCTAGGATGATTCTCCTCTGACCAAGTAGAAAACTTCCTCCAACCAAGTGGAACACTTCCTCCAAAACTACGCAATCCTCAATGCTTAAATCCTTGACTGCATCGATTAGTTTTTTCCATGAGCAAGCACATGCAACTAATAGTACACTATCCTTGACATTAATATGAATTGGATCTTTCTCAGAATAGACATGCATGAGTTTCTGATGATGGAATCTTTTGTTAACTGGAGTAGCACTAGTGGATGCATTACTGCATCAACTGAACATTAACTCTCTATTAGTTCCTCAAACAATTTGGCACTGATTTAATTGGATTTAACTCAGTAAACTAATTACAACTCAAATATAAATCAATCTTATCTCATTAATTTAAAGGATAACTCTTGCATGACTTCCGAAAGACTTCTAACTTGAATTTCTCCAACTAATTAATTCAAAATAAATTAATTAATTATTTCCAAGTAGTTGTTAAGACTAAATCTGATTTTAATTCACAATTTAATTCAAGGACAAATTAAATTGGAATATTCTTGTTGCCATATTTCGACGCTCCCTCTCAACAAGAAAGGTATTATCTGCCACCCCGACCTTATCTCTATGGAACTCGAATTTTCACTTTGACAATGCCTTTGTCAAAAAATGTCAGCATTTTGCTCCTCTGTCGAAATATACTACAATAACATGATCCTCTCAACCTGTGAAAATCCACGAGCAACAAATATTACCTTATGCTTCTCCACACTACCATTAGCAGCTTGATTTTCCTTGTAAAGCCAACGGGAACTCACAACTGACTTATTCTCTGGTCTCGGAACCACGTCCCAAGCACTGTTACGAACTATGTAGTCATACTCCTCCACCATAACATCAACCGAAATCAACTCCTACACTACTTCCTCAAAGGAAGATGGCTTGGTCTTAGGTTTATCTCTCAGGTGACCTCCTCAGTCTGCGCTGAGAAGATTGTGCTCCCACATTCTCTTTCGCATCCTCCAACAATTTTTCAACTTCTCTTCTGCACTTTTTTCCATCACTCAAATACTCTGCTTGAGTGGATGTCTCCACTCCTGGAACATCTGCATGTGGCTGCTTTGCATCAGTCTAAGGATCCTCTTCGTTAGGAACTAACAGTTCCTCCACAACCTATAGTTGGAGCTCTCTCTCAAGGGAAACTCGCATGGCCTTCTACTCATCAAAATTGAGATCTTTGTGAACCACTATCCTCTGACTGGTAGGAAAGTACACCGGATAGTTGTGAGGTGTATCAATGTACCCCAATAATATACCCAAATCTGCTATCGGTTCAAGTTTCTTTCGTGCATCCTTTGTCATATGGAAATATACCAATGAGCCAAAGATCCTGACGTGACCCACATCTGATCTCTTATTGGAGAAAGCTTCCTTTGGTGTCTTCATCCCAAGTGTGCAATGCGAGCTTCTATTCTACAAATAGACCCCTATGTTGCATGCCTCAACCCACAAGTGAAGTGGTAGGCCTTGGTCATGCAACATTTCCCGTGCTACCCCTACAGTATTTCTATTCTTCCTCTCAGCCACCCCATTCTGCTCTTCATTATGAGGTGTCATGAGACATTTGTTTAATTCATTTCATTGCACAAAAGTCCTTAAGATCTTGGGAGACATATTCTCCACCGTTGTCACTTCTCAAGGCCTTCATCTTCTTCCCTGACGCTTTCTCGACCAAAGCATTGAACTCAAAAATTTGTGAAAGTTTGGTTCTTCTTCTGTATGAAATAAATCCAACATTTACGAGAATAGTCATCAATTAAAATCACAAAATACTTTTTCTTCATTGTGGATTCCATTGAGAATGGTCCACACACATCAATATGAACTCACTCTAAGATAGCCTCTGCTTGAGTGTCTTGACCATGAAAGGAAGAATTGGTGTAGTTTCCCAAGATACAACCTTTGCATGTGTGAAATTGCTGAAGTTTACCTTTGGGAAGTCTTATAGATATCTACTGCATTATCTTCAAAGCCCCATGATGTAAGTGGCCCAACTCCCGATGCCAAAACTTGCCAATGTTGTACAATCATCTACCTCTAGTTTAAAGAGATTCCTCACCCGAGTCCCTATCCTCTTGGCCTCACCCATGGCTATGTGTCTTAGGAACTCCTTTCCTTTACTAAAGGCAACATCACAACCTTTGTCCTCCAATACCATGACGGATACCAAGTTCTTCTTTATTCCATGCACATACTTCACATCTGTTAAGGTGATACTAGCTCCATGGTCCCTTTGAAAAGCAACTGTGCCCACTGTTGAAACATTATACCTCCCATCATCACCCATCTCTATGCGCATCTTGAGGTCTTTCTCCTCTAAGGCACTAAATAATTTTTTATCGCTTTTCATGTGGAATGAGGCTCCACTATCAAGATACCAGACACAACCCATCATCGATGATACCATGCATTCGATGAGGGTAAAGTTCATTTCGAACTAAGAGGCCAATGCCTCACCTTCTGATCCTTCCGAGAATCCCTTCTTGCACTTATTCGATGGGAAATTAGTCACATAATATCCCATATTGTGAAAATTAAAGCATCTTACTTTAGACACGTCACCCTTCTTCCCTCCATGAGAAGAATTTTATTTGGAATTGGAATTCTTCCCCTTCCCTTTCCTTCCCTTACTTGTTAAGGCCAGATTTGCTGCATCATCATCCTTGGATGAAGAACCATCTCGTGTGCTCCTCCAGATCTCCTCTTGGATAAGATCCCATCACAATCATTACCAATCTAATAGTTCCTCCCTTCCATTCACAGAGTCCTAGTAGCTATTCCAACTTTTTGGAAGGCCAAGGAGAGTGAGGCTCACGATATCATCATCGGCAATAGTTATTCCCACACTGCCAAGCTCATCTCTGTAGGTGGTGAGCTTGTTCAGATATGTGGAAATAGTATCAACCTTCTCCATCTTGATTCTTCGAAGCTTATCCTTGAGCGCTAATTTCCTGCAGTCACTATTGTTCTAGTAGATGCCCTTCAATGTCTTCCACATTGAAAATGGAGTCTTGAACTCCCTCGAGGATGACCCATCTCGCCTTCGCCACACACTTCTTCCACTCAGCCAAATCTTGTGCATTAGTTGAAGATGGCTTTGGGATTTCTTAATCAATGAATTCTTTCAAGCCATTGTCTTCTAATACAACCTCCATTTTATCTTTCCATGCTATGTAATTTGAGCTACCTTCTAAGGCATACTTGTGTCTCAAGCCATAGAATTCCATTGGCCAACCTTGAAGTATGATATGAATTTGATTTACACCTGCAACCCCAGACTTCAAACTTCAAATTCTCTTCTCAGTATACTGTTCACAGCTCCGATACCATGTAGATATTTCTACAAATCCAACTCTAATACCATGTGGAAAATCTGATGTAGGTTAACCCGATAATGCAATATAAATCAATGCAGAATACAATAACCTACTTCTACTATCAATTTGTAGAAGCTTAAATATTGAGCTGAATAATATAACTATAAGAAGAAGAATCAATGCACAATACACATGAAAATACTTTGGGGAAAGCATCAGCTAGAAACCCCATTATTTGTATTATCATACAAGGTGGAAATACATAGGAATTATATAAAGCCTTAACTGTCACAGCTAGCCAACTCTCAGCACAATCCTCACAGACGCTCACATGCAATCTTGGCTTCTCTCGTGCGTTCTTCTATGCCCTCCAAGCTCCTATTTCCTTGCATTGCTCCTCTGGAATGATTCTCCCCTAATCAAGTGGAAAGCCTCCTCCAACCAAGTGGAAAAATTCCTCCAAAACTGCACAATCCTAAAGGCTTAAATCCTTGACTACATGCATTAGTTTTTTCCAATGAGAAAACACATGCAACTCATAGTACACTGTCCACGACATTAATCTCAACTGGGTATTTCTAAGAATAGACATGCATGAGTTTATGATGAGGGAATCTTCAGTTAACTAGAGTAGCACCAGTGGATGCATTAATGCATCAATTGACCGTTAGCACCTTTGAAATGGATTGGTAAGAAAATGGTTAGAGTTCTTATCCAATTAGAGATTGCATGTCTTTTGATGTGATGCATTTCTTTGTTAATGGAATGCAAGTTGCAGGGTTTTTAGAAAGAAGGTGAATGGAAATTTTGGGTAGGAGACTCACTTTATTGTTGCAACATCATTTTCATTTCAGCTTCAAAAGTACAGTGTACTTAAGCGAAAGTTGAAGGATGAAATGCATGCATAAGCATGATATGCATGAACACAGATATGTTGATGATTTCCTTGTATTTGAACATGTATGTGTGATTAACTTGAAGGGTTGATTACTTTGTTGTAAACATGCATGTATGGCTTTCTTGGATTTTTATATAGTCAATTATTTGTATGCAGATGTAACACATGGAGGTAATTCACAAGCTGTGAAAAAATTATTTCTTTTGTTGAAGTGAGAGTTTAGCCCATCTAGTTGTTGTCTGTAATTATGTTGTTTTTGACAATATGTGAAATAGATACAAATGTAAATTTTTGTGAAGAAGATGTAGCTTCACAATTTTTTGAGCAATCTTGGGTCAATGATCAAGGAAGAGAAGTTCAAGCTACCTATTGTAACATTCTCAGCAGGAGTTCTACATGAAGTCAAGGAGGAACATAGTTCTTAACCGGAGGACAACCACATCGAGGAAGGAAAGTGTTGACAATCTTCAAGTTTTGGTTCAGGGGCACTAGCTATGCAAATCAACTGTATGGAGGTTGAAAGAAGAGGGTGTTTTTACTCTCATCTACTATTTAGATCAGTATATTAGCCTTTTGGGGTCCAAAAGATTTCTAGTGGGGAGGTGTGATCAGAAAATGATCCTTGATGACCTTTAACTCAAAAATGAAAGGCAAAGGATGCTCCCAAGAATAGTCCCATTGTGTAGATCTTTTCAATCTGAATCTACTGTAATTTGAATGGACCACAATGGACTCCGAATGAAGGAGATATTGCAGAAATAAGTTGGCCCAATGTCCTTTAAAAAGGAGGCATTTTCTTATAATAATGGACTTAAGGGCTCATTAAAGAATATTGGATCATAAAGGCATAAAGGGTGGGCTTTATATGTAATATTACATCTCTATGATAAAGGGCAGAGTAGCAGGCCTTAAGAACCTCAATCTCGACCTCCGAGATATTGCATCGGAGGTAGGCTGCCATGTGATATCGGAACCCGGGCAAGCCAATCAAGCGATTGCAATAGGCAGCAAGGACTGATGAGGATCATAACAAGATAAAGGTCAAATGCACATGCGAAGGAGCCAATAACGATATGCCAATGCGATCAACGATCGGTGATAGGACCGCACAATACAAAGGGTCGTTGACATACCTGACTTGCGATTGCAATATTGCGATAAAGGGGTAGACCCGAAGTGTTTATAAATGCAGTTACATATTATTTGTAGTTCGATCTTAAGGATCATGAATGTGTTTTCATGCGTTTTCCTATGTTTTCCATTAATATGTCTATTTCGGGAATTGCTGCCAGAGGAAGGTCAAACGGTGGGTTACCTTATGTTGCCATTCCTTTTAATTGGAAAACGAATTATTTTTTCAAACGATCGGTCTTCCATTCTTTTCGGAGGTGAAAATTGATGCACAATAAATACAAAGAGAGCACAATTGATAGGCATTTCTTGGAGGTCGAGTGAAACCAAAATCATGCGAATGCCGAGAGAAACACAAACCAACAAAGGGCGGTGAATTCTAAGAGGCAAAGGTACTATAATGCTGAGGAGAAGCTCTGAGAATCTCATAAAGGCCTGTAATGCTCAATGAGTGCTTGGGGAGTGCAAAGATATGAGGGAATACATTGGAAGGCCCAGTAGAGAGAACAGAGCGCCATAGAGCCCCATGATTTGTAGAGGGCCTCTAGAGGTTGGGAGGACAACAAAAGAGACACGAGAGGTTGCAGGCTTGACAAAGGCATAACCACTAGAGGTTGGAGGCAGACCCTCAGAGCCAAAGAGCTCAAAGCAGACTTCTAAGAGCCATGGAGCTGTAATGAAGTTGAAAATAGTAAAAAGATCAAATGATCAAGATGTTGCTTGTGTTTGATGTGTGCTGAAGACAGAAGAAGGAATTCCAGAGACATAAAAGGAATTCTGAGGGAGTTGGTGCAAGCAAGGAGCTCAAGATAGCTCAGAGTGCTGATTGAAGGAATCTAGTCTAGAGAGGCCTAGATCTATCTATACAGTATGGATAACCAATGAGATAAGATGGTATTCTATGCCCAATGGTTCAGTTGTAAACCATTGGAGTTGAGTCAAAGACTTGTAAAGGAATTCAAAACATAATCCCAAAGATCCTAATCGGGTTGATTAGAGTTCAAGGAGACGCAACCCAAGATATCAAGGTGAACTCCATATTATATTGTTGTCTTATGTGTTTGCTGCTCTAGTGCTTTCTTTACTGTTATGTGTGTTTTACATCAGCATAAGCAAATGTACATAAGCACTTGAAAAATCTAAAAACAAACAAGCATTACCTATTTGAAGTTCTTTTAATTCTGCAAATTTTCAATCATAAGCATAGATCTTGGGAATATATAAGCTTTTTATTGGGAGAAGTTCTTGTAAGTTGAAAAAGAAGCCTTTAGGTCCCCATTTCAGATCAGTGGGTAATGTTCAGGGTCCCAGAGGATGGCTTGGAAGGAACGACTCTCCACCTTCAAGTTGGCAATCACATATGTTCCCTTGCGGCTCTCATGAAAAATTATCCCTATCATGCGGAAAAAGGAATAAGCTCTTAACACGTTTCTTCATTGCAAAACCTCAGAGGTTCTCGGTTTTCACTTCAAGCTTCTTAATGGAGCTAAGGACTAATTCAAGTTCCTTTTGGCATTTTCGCAAGGCTTAATGTTTGTTTTTAGGAGGGTAACACCCTCGGGTTTATCTCTTCTAGCTTAAATTTGCCACTTACTTAAGTTTGGTTAATATATGTATATCAAGCATGATTTATTACTCCTTTCCATTTGAGAGCAATTGCTCTATATTGCATATTTGGCTCTTTTCAATTATAGGCCTCCTGCTGCACCATCAACTAGGTTAACTAGTCAAGGTTCCTTGATGTAACTTTGTTGTCAAGGGTTTCAGCCTCTCGGGCTATAAGATTCGAACTACCTCTCTTGAGTTCAATTTAGTTAAGAAATTCTTCCCATCAATTTATATGTGTTATGCTCTTCGTAATGGGGAGAATGAATATTATAGGTTATTTATGTTTACTACTCATTTTATATTATTGAAGCTACTATTGTTTTGTGTGTTATGAATCAATTCAGTTACAATTAGCAGCTACCTTGATAATAGGGTTTCCTTTCTTTAAGGTAAAAGTCTTAGATTCCACCTTCAACCACAAGGTACAGCCTCCTCGTTGTCCTAATGGAACTGGTCGGAAGGTAAATTCAGTGACTAGGTTCGGTGTTTTCCTTACTATGGCCTAAACGTGACTCAAGTTCACTATTGAGATTGTAGAGTTGTTTGGTTTAGGTTCATGGTGCAATAGAAAATCTCTCACTCTTAACTATTCTAAATCAACACAATTAACCACAATTATTCTTATATGCATATACATGTTTTACATTAATTATTATTAGGATAGCGTTACCTCTTTTCGGTGCAATGCATGACTTCGTATTTAGAGTGTATTACTAGTATATTGAAGAACATTACTCATAGGGTGTATTTAGACATTATTACTAGTAAATTAAAGAGCATCACTCACACGGTGCATAACAGTAACAAGAATCCATTCACCACACTATTCTTACGTACAACCCGTGCCTTTTAATTCAACAATTCATTGAGAAGATTGACACACCGTTTAACTCAACAATGCTTTTACCAATGCTAGGAGGTTTTGCATCTTATTATCAATAACATTGTCTATAGCTTTCCCTTAACAAGGATTGACATACTCGCAAATACAAATTTTTGGTCCATACCAACCATTACACCTTTACTGCTACCTAACTTCCATATAAGAAAGAACTATAAGAAATCTTTTTTAAAGAAACAACCAAACCTTTATTTCTTTCTATTCATAAATTAGTTGAGAGTGTCACACATTATTATGAACTTATTCTATAGTAAAAAACAATGAGTAATGTACTTATCTGAAATTCCTTAGATGATTAAGAATTTGGAACGAGAATGAGACGAGTGAGCCCTTCCAATGGAACTTGCAATTATGTCCACATTTCCCCCTAGCAAAAGTTTCACAAAACTATATGTAACTTGTAAAGGTTAGGCTTCCAAACCCCACTACCCGAGTAGAGTGTGGATCTTCTCAGAAATCAATCTGAATTGAGAAATTTCCAATCGTCCAAACCAACTATGTAAGTACTACTTTTCATGTGTCCTTCTTCTTAAGGTGATTCCTCCCTATGGTAGCCAACATCCAATTCATCCCTCACGAGCCTTTTTTTATCTCGAGGACTTAGAGGAAATGAACTCAATAATAAGTTCCTTCAACTGTTTTCCCAAACTTTCTATAGATTATCCTCTAATCTTCATTATATTTTGACTTTAGAAATTCATTATTATCTGTTGTAACTCTTCATTTTTATATCTATTTTCATAATTACAAAAATTCAAAATAAAAATACTAACACCAATAATTTGATTTCATTTTTTTACTTCCATGTGTGGGGCTTTACATATTTACATGACAAAAAATATTAATTAAGAAAAAAACTAAAGAACCTATATCAATTTTGAAGTTGAATTTATAAACCATTTCAACTAGTCATATTTATTTGACTATAATATTTAATGGTTTTATGTAAATAAAGTAATATATAATATTGCATTAAATAATAAAATAAAGTGTAATATGTTGTGTTTCTATTTAGTACTTGCATCTTATGAAAAAAATAATCAATAATTTGCAATAATACCAATGTTTTTACTGATAATTTAAAAAAAAATGTATATACATATAGAGAGAGAGAAAGAACATAGTTTAATATAATTTATATTAATGTAATGTTAAAAATAAATATAAAAATTTAACATAATAAGATCTTCATAATATTTTGGGACATCACAAATTTTATTTAGAATTCAATTGAATTTATATATTTAAAATTTTACTCGCAATTTATGTTTATGAATTTTATTTTAGATTAAAAGAAAATTATTTCTAATATAATAGACTAACAATAAATACAAGGTTATAGAGTGTGTACCTATTCCTTCACCAAATTAGCTAATATAAAAATGTTATGAAATAATAAAAATAAATTATTTTGATTTTGAAATGAGTTATGGTTTTTGGGGAAATGGTATTGATAGTCATGGTAATGGCCCATGGTATTGTACCAAAATGTGATAACAATAAACAAAAAGTTATAGATTGTGTACCTCTTTGGTCAAAAACTACTTAAGTATAAAAATATTATGAAATAAAATTAAAATAAATATTTTGATTTTGAAATAAATTATGGTTTTTGGTCAAATAACATTGATAAGTTATGGTAGTTGCCATGATATTGTACTAAACACAAAAATTATAGATTGTTATTACCCTATTTAATTAAAAAACAACTCATACAATTGTAGTGTTTATCTTAACATATATAAAAATATATATTTATATATATTATATATATATATACTATATAATATATATATATGAAACTTTACTTTTCAAATTTCCAAAGTTGCACACTACTCTATATAGCAATAAATAAAACTAAATACATGGATTATATCCCTTTTATGGCCCTAAATGAAACTAAACTTAGTAATTATATATTTTTTAATATATATTTTAGTTAATAAGGTTAATTTTTTTATTATTTAAAATTAAATATTAGGTCCATCTTTATTTTATATAGCTAAGAATATTAACCGTTTTTTATTTTAATTTGAAATACACTAATTGTTACCCTGAAAACCTACTTTTCTGTTTACTATTTGAAAAACAAATGGACTGTCTTAACAAACATTTTTGTTGAAAGTTATATTGTGTTAATGGTAACCTGCCAGTGCTACAAATAGAGATGTCTTGGGTAGCTTGTGATGGAGCAGAGAATTGTCTTGGCTAGCTTGTGATACAGAAGCTTTCTAAGTCTATAACTGGAAACAGCATATCATAAATCATTTTCAAGACATAGGTGATGTTGACAGGTCAATTGGTGGAAAAGTTTTTAATGGAACTCTAAGGTTAGGTGGGAGGGCTGATAGAGGTCAAGATATGGATCCTCACAGTGTAGCTGAAACCATAGTTACCAAATTCGAATTCGAATTCGGATTCGAATTCGATACGATACGATAAAAATTCGGATGGAAAATTTTCAATTCGGAAAAAATTCGAGAGTATATATCTTAAGCATTTAAATATATACATACATTATTTTTCTTATAATAATAAAGTCTTGTCATTTTCTTCCCATTCATTTTGAAATTTAAATAATTTTTAATAATTTTAATCAATATAAACAATTTTAAAATTATTTTTTACCTACCAAAACTACAACAACACTTGTCTTAAATCCAAAATCTATCTCCGTTTTAAAATTCAAAATTCCCTGCTACTTTCAAAAATCTTTTTATAATTAATATTTATTTAAAAAAATAATATATAAAAACTCTCGAAAAAAATACGGAAATTCTGAAATTTACTGATTAAAATTTTCTTAATCAATAAATTACCTTAATTTTGAAATATTGTTCACTGATTAAGAATCCGCCCCTCCCACGAAAATGGAAAAGTCAAGAAATTACCTTTAACATTGTTTAACAGTATATGTTTTCTTTTCTCAAATATAATCTCTGAATTTCTTAAATATATTAAATATAGGCTCCTTGAGTGCCTTGATCCTATCCTGCAGCTGCTTCACATACTTGATGATATTTTGTTCACCTCTACTTTTGGTATAGCTCGTCTCTGCTACTATTGTTTATCGCCAAACTATTCATTGTTTTTTGGTTTGATAGTAGATTTTTTTACCAATTATTTATTATTTTTGTTATTTGAAATCTGGACAAAGAAATGAGGTAAGTTATACATTGAATTCAAATCTTTAGAGTTATCTATTTATTTATTTAAAAAAAATTATTATTATTAATTTATATATCATAATTTATATCAGATTTATATAATCTAAAAGATATGATTCAAGAGATTTACTTGTCACAGATCTTATGGTCCAATTCCAGACAAAACGTGAAAACTGTGGGCCTCAGATCTTGTCTTGTGGTCGTTGAGTGAGTTTTGCCAAATACCAATTAACGGATTTCATGGTTCAAAATTCAAGAAAGCAGTTGAGCATGCCGCTCTGTTATCCAACTGAGAGAAATTCAGAGACTATATTTGTATAGAAGACAAAGCGCACCGAATCGAACTTAAATTCTCGAATTAATTCGCAAATCGAATCGAACCAACGAATTTTCGAATTTTTTTCGGCAGTACGGCCGAATTTGGTAACTATGGATGAAACAGTGAGACAACCGTTTTTGCTAATTAGCAGACAGGAAAGTAGAGACAGAATTGGACCAAACTTGGAAGCTGTGCATGAGCTTGTTCCAAATGTTAATAAGGTAAGTAAACGAGGAATTCCTAAATGAGGTATAGCAAAAGAGGAATTCCTAAATATTCCTAAAGAAGAAATTAGTTAGTCATTGTTTTTTTAGTATTCCTGTTTTATATGAATAATAGAATATCAAATCTGTGATGGTAAGAGCATACCCTGATGATCTCGAAATGTATTTGTGGATGAATACTGTGACTCTTACTACTAGGCTCTTAGCTTTTTCATAATGTACCGTAGTCTTACTACTAGGCTCTTAGCTTTTTCATAATGTACCGTCATCTTACTACTAGGCTCTTAGCTTTTTCATAATTCACCTTCGACGGGATGTTTGGCATGAAAACGCCCATGGTGAACGAGCTTATATGAATTGCGAATCAAATTTGATTAGAAATGCTAGGTGATTGACACAGAAGGTTGAGACTAGTAGTAGAAGCCACAGTGTTCATCCACAAATAAGGTACGAATTACATTGGGAGACCATGGATCAATCATGGCAGGGTATTACCATCACGGATTTGCTATTCTATCACTCATATAAAACAGGAACACGTAAAAAAAAACAATCACTAAATTAATACCTCGTTTACGAATGCCTCCTTTACTGTACCTTATTAGCATTTGGAACAAGATCCTGCAACGCTTTCAAGTTTCGTCCAATTTTGTGTCTCTGTTCCTGCCAGATAACTAGAAAAAAATGTCAAAACCGTCTGGAGACTAAAAGATTTGAAACAGAGAAACAGTTTCAGAATATTTTATCACCCGTTCAGCTACACTGTGAGGATCCTTAGCTTGACCTCCACCAGCCCTTACACGGATCCTTGGAGCAGCATTCAAAGCTTCTCCACCAGTTGACCTGTCAACGTCACCCCTATCTTGCACATGATTTCCGATATCCTGTTTCCAGGGATAAAGCTTCTCCACCAGTTGACCTGTCAACGTCACCCCTATCTTGCACATGATTTCCGATATCCTGTTTCCAGGGATAGACTTGCAGGGCTTCTGTATCACAAGCTACTCAAAAGACTTACAAATCTTATGTATCTCTGTATCACAAGCTACTCAAAATACTTACAAAGCTTATGTATATTACAAAGCTTCTGTATCATAAGCTAGCAGAGACAGTTCTCTTCTTACAAAGCTTTAGTATCACAAGCTACCCAAGAAAGTTCTCTTATTACAGAGCTCAAGCTACCCAAAACACAAGACAGTTCTCTTCTTATAGCACTGGCTGGTTACTATTAACAAATCCTCACTTTCAAATGAAGAAAAATGATTGTTAAGACAAAGTCAATGTGTTTTCCCGTAAAAAACCAACTTTTTGTTGGCAATATTCAACTAATTGCAAAAGGTAAACCTAAAAGTAGGTTTTCAGGCGAGACAATTCGTCAATCATAAAAAAGTTGACAATGTCAATCATAAAAAAATATTTTATTTCAATTAATAAAATAAAAATTGACCATGTCAATCATAAAAAATATTTTATTTCAATTAATAAAATAAGGATTGAACCTGTTAACGATATTATATATATATATATTATATATACTTCTTATATTTATTGTTAAAATAAAAATAAATATTATTTTTATCTATACTAACTGAAGATTGATCCCGTCAAACATTAAAAAAAATGTTTTAATTAATAAAATAAAGATTAGCCTGTTAACCATAAAAAAAATATATTTAAAAGATATGCTTCCTATATTTATTGTTTAAATCAGTGGCATGTGCAGCGAAAGATTAGAAAGTAAAATATAGTTATATATATATACTTACAATTTACTTTTTTACATTACACTCTACGGAAGATATTTATTTTTTAAACATTAACACCCAAGGAAATAGAAACTAAATTTGTTTTTATGAGTTTTTTTTTTTTAAATAAACAAATATTTCAATTCATAATATTTTTTATTTAAATTATATAATATATCTTGAATTCTTGAAAAAAATAGCAATACTTATTATATCTGATATTATTTTAAATAATTATACTTATAAAAATTAAATATTAAATTATAAAATTTTATGTTGCAATATTGCAAATATCTAATCACATCGGTGGTAATAGTTTTCAAAATATCATAAATTTAATTAAAATATATAACAATATTTAAAAATAACTGAATTGGTGCTCTACTCATTCATACACTCCATTATCATATTTTCGGATGAGATTCATTAAAGTGAAACGTGGGTTTAAAGTTATCTTGGTACTCAAGTTACATGTTTAAAATTAAGGCCTAAAATTTTATTTCGTACAAATTAATCTTAAATTAATTTATTTTTTATTTAAAAAAATAAATTAAACATAGAAAATTGTGCAGTTGTTTTTATTTTAATTTAAAGTTATGTTTTAATTATATATATATATAATATATATATATTATATATAATTAAATTTCAATTTACAACAGGCTAAATTTATAATGGTATATTACTCATATTATTTTTTTATTTTCAAAAAAATTTGTACTTTCAATTAAGTTTTCCCGAGTTTTTAAACTAAATTAATTGAATTGTGGTTTTATGTTTTGTTTTATAATTGAAATTGTAAAATATAAAACTTATATTAAAAAAAAATCTAAAAAAAATCTTATTCCCCAAGTGTCATTGTAATTTGCAATTTTATTACAATAAATGAACAATACCATAGTTATCAATACCACATACCAAAAAACCACAACTTATATGAAAATCAAAATATTTTATAAATGTCTAACTTTGATTTTATTTTACAACATTTTTTAAATTAACACTTAATATTTAGAGTATAACAATTACCCCCATTTTATCATGGATATTGTCAACTTGTAAATAGAGTTTGTTACAATACCATGGCCTATCAATACCATTTCCCAAAAAAACTAGAAGTCATTTCAAAATCAAAATATTTTATTTTAATTTTATTTCATAACATTTTTATACTCATTATGTTCCTCACCAAATAGGTAAACAATGTATGACATTGTGTTTATTGTTAATAGCATTTCTTACAATACCATAGGCAAGTACCATGGCTTATCAATACCTTTTTCCCCAAAACCAAAACTCATTTCAAAATCAAAATATTTTAATTTTATTTTATTTCATAACATTTTTATACTCATTAAGTTCCTCACCAAATGGGTACACAATCTATAACTTTATGTTTATTGTTGGTCTATTATATGAGAGATCAATTTTTTATTTTTATTTTATTTATTGATTTATTTAAATTTAAACAAAATTCATAAAATTAAATTGAAAGTAGATTTTGAAATACATAAACTCAATTGAGTTGTAGATAAAAGTTGTTGCAAAATATCACCAAGACCTTATTATGTTAAATTTTTATATTACCTTACTTTAAATTATATTAAAGTATGCTTAATTTAGATCTAAGTTTTGTATGAAGATGAAGATTAGCGTAGGGTGATATGGTCTATGAGATCTTAAGAAAGAAGCTCTTAATTGCCATTGTTTAAAATTGTATTTTTGTGATAAAAAAATGAGGGAAAGAAGGGTTTTGAGGTCGTTATAGTTTTGTTCACTCAACAAGTTGAGGAGGTTAGTCATGGGGAAAATGATTTTCAAATGAGAGTGGATGTGAGTAAGGGTCGTACAATCCAAAAGAAAGTATTTTTCATATTCAACTCTCTTAGTTTCACAAATAAGGCATATTCTCTCATACCAAGGTATCATGGGAATAGAAAGATGTCTAGTTTTACTCGTGGAGATCATGAAAATTTATTCTTATCCTTGAAAGATCCATTTTTTTCTTAGCACTTATTAAGACAGAAATGTAATTATGGTTAGCAATTGTGGGGTTGATAACCTCCTTATACTATCTTAACTTTCTTTTCTCCCCTAGCTCCTTATCACTCCACAACTTGTCCTCCAGTTTGGAAGTAATGATGTTTTTAATATTATCCTTATTCCCCAAGATGATATCATCCTTTATCTCCCAATGATGGATCTATCCTTTATCTCCCAATGATGGATCTAGGACATGGGATCCTTATGCCACCCTCGATTGAGTCGAGGTTTGTTTTGACTAGAGTTATAAGAAATTTTTGGGAATCTCTTGGCTTCCATGTTGTACAACTCCTTCTTATACATCAAATAGCTAAAAATATTCATGCATTCAATATGGGAAAGGCTACCATCAGTTAAGAGAATAGGGTATATAGTATTACCTTTAATCTTGAGGTTGTAGGTTATGAATTGCTTTTGGATCATTTCAATATTTCTCCATGACTCTCTAGATATAGTTCAACCCCACACCTCACATCCCTATAAAATAATAGGGGTGACGAGAGTCTCCAAGGGGAATGTATTTTACTCCAAACCCAAAGATGAGTGATCTCACAATATTTTTGAAGCCCATAGTAAGATTTTGAACCTCCTATAGTCCTTTTCTTAATGGTATAGTTCGAATTGAGCTAATAGTGGATGGCCATACCTAAATATTTGTGTTAGGGTCCTATTGATTGATAGGATGAAATAATGATTGAATATTTTCTTTTAGTATATCAAATTGTGAATAATATTGCATGTTGCAAATGTTTTCGAAAAAGAAAAAAAAAAAATAGAAAATGGAAAGATGGTATATAAAGATAAAAATAGAATAAAAGAATTAAAAAAAACAAGATGAGAAAAACCCCGTGAAAAGAAAAAGAGTGAAAGTTATGCAAATTCAAATGCCACTAGGAGAAAAATAGTTTCGTTTTGAAAAATAAATTAGGAATTGTGTGCATCTTGTTTTAAATGCCACAATCACACATATTTGTTTGAATCATACAACATAATCATGGTCAAACACATTTGAATTTTTGTTGTTATGCTAGAGAATAATTTAACCAAATTGTTTAAACTTGGTTAAAATTAGGTAGATAGGTGAAGAAATTGTTCCAATTGTTTAAGCTAGATTAATAATTTATGTTTGAAGGTTAGAAATTACATTACGAAAAATCTATCCTCCAAAGGAAAATAAGAAGGGTATGCACATTTAAATGTACCCTTGGTTTGTAGAAGATAGGCCTTTCTTTCAAAAATTAGGATGAAAAACATTAAAACTTTATTATTCATGCTTTAAATAGATATAGGATTTGTCCTTAAATTTTCGTGCCTATAAACAAAAGTAAAAAATGAAAATATGTTGTCATCTAGAGGATAAATGGCAGACCCAATCTAAATTGTGTGTCCTTTATGATGGGGGGTCCGAAAAGGTGGTTTCACTCACCCCGACCCCACCTTATTGGTCACCCTCTCATTCTTTCGCACCCCACCCCTCCTTAATACCGTATACCACCGTCCACCCCTTTGAAAACTACCTAACCCTCTCCTTCCAACCAATGGTTCTCTGCATCTATACCACTAATCCGTCCACGACACTTGTCTAACAGTTTCCCTTACCCCTTAATCTTCCTCCAAGTTACCATTAAACCTCCTAACGGTCCTGCGCCTTCAACGAATGATTACTTAGCCATAAAAATCTCATTATCCATTACTATTACACCCTTTGATGAATTTGATCTTGCGATGTCTAGATCTATTTTCTCAATCTTAACTAATACAGTTAAATTTTCTCAACATTGAGCATAAAACTAGGGTGCAGTAGTAGTAGCTTCACCATCATCATGAACATCCATTGTGAGGCTTTTCTCAAGTAAATTGCATAACTCTTCACACTTTTCCAAATTGCTTAAAAATTCCCAAAATGGCTCCAAGAGCAAAAACAATGTTAAGAGTGAAAATCCTATGATTCCCCCATTAGTTGACCTTGATCACTTCCCCCTCGGTGACAAACATTATAAAATCTAAGAGCCGAAGTGTGAATTCGATTTATTCAAATTACATAGTTATCTCAAAGACATATTCCTCAACGAGAGCAATGAAATTGTCCTCTCGTAATCCAATATACCCCTCTACATATTTCCCTAAACCCATCACTTCCCTGAATTTGTCCTCAAATGCCAAGCTTGTTATTTTCCAAACTAGAGAGCCAATGTGGCCCACAATGGTGAAATTTTATTCACAATCACCCCTAAGTCAATTAACCAAATGTTGCAGATCCCTCAAAATGATTCCACTATTCCTTTCTCAATGGAATCCCTAAATGAATTATATCAGGAGTTGACCTTTTCCTAGAGATCTAAGAGTTTCAAAATCTTCGTACATGTAGATGTCCACCTCCCAAAAAATAATCCCCCTTATCGCTCCTCCACTTTTCCTTACAAACTTAAAAATCATTTCCTTACTCCCATGTTTACTCGGGTATTATTTAGATGAATGGGTAGATGAACCCATTTTAGCTTTTCTATTGATTTTCTCGAATGAAGAAAATCCCTCAGTAATTTTCAATTTTAGCTAGTTCCTTCATGAAAAAATTCATGAAAAATTACTTAAGATTAAAACTAAAGTAATGTTCAAATATGCCTCTATTCTTGTGTATATGTTTCTATTTTATCAAGCAAGAAAGTTCCCATTTGGAGTACATTAATGGAATGAACAAAGGGAGCCACACTTGGTCATTTTTTGGACTTCCAAACGAAAGGTGATCTAGGTGGCTCCACGGACACACATAGGACAAAGAGGGCTTATGGAAGCTTGAAAAACAAAGTAATGAGAATGATTTCAAACCAAGAACAAAGCGTAGACGTTGCCATCATCATCGCAACAGTGTGAATGGTTCGCCAATCCAAGCTCGTATGAGGGAGAATGAGCGAATCAAAGTTTTGATCAAAGTTGGGAATGTGGGCTAGGTTTAAGTGTCTTTCAATTTGACCAAACTCAGGCATGAAACCTAGCTCCCGAAAGTAGGAGAACTTGTTGGATTGTTAATTTGTCTAATATCTGCTACATTAGACAAATTCGAAAAATGTCTATTATTTAATAAAAAAATATTATACAAGTGGCACGCCATGATCCCTGCCACCTCGACTGAAATCAGAAACCACATATCAAATTTTTTATTAATAAAATAATGCCGCAAGCCATGACCCCACCGGACCCTCCAACCTCCATACCCAAAAATTATATAAATGCATGGGCTGGCACCCATGATGCCGCTCGACCCTAACCAACCGTCCATATACGTTAAACAGTTATTAAAGGGCTAGGCGGGCCACCTCCAGTGGACCTGGACCAAACCCCAACAAACATATATGACTTCACATTAAGTACGAGGCCAATGGGAGTTGAACCCATGGCCGGTGGGTGGGTCGGCCTCGCTCACGCGGTGGCCCCATGTAAAAACCAAGCGTCACACCCCATTAATGCACCAACAAACCATACCCAAAATATAATACAAACGTCAGCCACAAACTCCGCTCCACTTCAATGTTTCCCACATGTTTGGTAATAAAAAGAAAATCAAACGACATGTAACTTTAGTGAGGTCGGGATTTGATCCGCCGACCTCCACATTACTAATTTGCTCTCTGACCACAATGCAAAACAGTCCTCATTGGATAATTTTCCCACCAAGAGGTATATTGATGCTCATTTTCTTAATGTGCCCAAGGATGGAGGAGCTAAGAGCGCCCACAAAAATTGTGATGATAATTTTTAATTAATTTATTGCATGTGGAACCATGAGTCCGGAGAAGAGGCATGTAGAACCATGATTGGGTGAAATTCTCAGAAGAGTGAAATTTTTACAGTGTCCAAATAGGACAAATTTTATGTCGACCTTACACCTCTTAGCGACACGAACTTGATGGCGCAGTAAGTTTCTTGATTTGAGCATTAGACTTTCATAGGACCCATAGGAGGATATCTTCGAGGAATCTATGGGGAACCTAAAAGATTCCTTAAGCCCCAGATCTTCACTTTCTCAGAATTCAGAAATTTGACAGTCGATTTTACCCTATTCGACGCCACAAATCTGATGGTGTATTCAGATTTTCCATTTTCTTATTTAGTTTTTCAACCACTTTTCTAAGTGGAGTATAGGTGTTAGCATTCATGTGTGAACACTCATTTCCATGACATTCGACGCTACGAGATTGATGGTACAACTAGATTCAGAAGTTTAACATCCTTTTCATCAAATGGCCCAAGGATGTGAGGTATATTTAGTTTGTTCATGTACTTCATTTTGCTATGAGATGCACTATGCTTCATAGATCCCTGTTTGATGCTTCATATGGGATATTGTTTCTTACTTTTCTCATGATTCCTGCTTGATGTAATGTAGAATCATTTGTGGGACGTACTTGTTGTCATGATTCTTCATGTCTTGTTTGAGATCCCTTTGTTGTTATGTTGATGGGATACTCATGCGTTGCCATGTATGTTTGCATTGAGATCCCTTTTATGCCATGTTGGCGAGATGCTCATTATCATCATGCATGAGTTTTAGGTCATACTGATAGGAGTCCTTTTTTGACTGAGAGTTTCTATAGCGGAACATCTCTTGGAGCCACTCCCGCTCGAGGGTATTTTCATTGTATGTAGCGAAATCACCTTTTATGTACATCATGACTATTGACAACACTTAATGTAGTGGCCTACACCATCTTAACACGGTAGCCTGGAGATGTAGTCCATCCTCGACGAACTTCGTTATTAACGTCTTGTTATTTTATGACGCTGATGATTGTTATGTTCCTTCTTCTTTATAGCATGTAGATATGTTTAAATATGCTATTTTAAATGAAATTCTAATCACATCATGAAAGGAAAAGATCTTGGTTAAATCTGGGAGTTGAGTCAACTCGGATCAAGTTTCGTATCAGAGTGGTCTTTGCATAGATGCGAATTGCAAGTGTGAACAATGGAATGTGTAGTGATAGAGGATGAAAATGTGATGTACGAAACCATGCTCAAAATTTCCCAAATGGTGGAAATAATGTATGAAACTCTACAGAAAGAGACAGAGGAAAAGAAGTGATTGCAACTTTAGTTGCAAGCCATGGAAGAGGCCCTGGAGGAACTGAAGCACAAAAACCACAATATTCAAAAAGAGAATGTTGAATTGAAGATGCTTTTACATGAAGAGAAATAGGAAACACAAAGTTTTCTAAGACAGGTGCAAGCTAAGGATGAGGCCTTAGAAAAGCTGCAACATGACCCATGTGAAGTAAAAATTTGTTCTTTGAATTCATGTATGTGTCCTCATGATGATTTCGTTGTTTTTGAAAATCATACGACGGGAATTGGCTCCAAAATATTGAAGAAAATGGGGTATGAAGTAAATGTCTTGGGTGTTAATGGCCAAGGCAGTGTCAACCCCATCAAAGTAGAATAATTACCGTGTCAAACAAGAATTGGGTATGTCAGAAAGGAAGTTGGGGAATGCGCTGAGACAACCAGCAAACCACTGACAACAGATGATGAGAGGCCGTCATGAGTTATTTCCAAATCGATAAAAGAGGTAAAATATGCCGATTTCCTTTTAGTTTCATCTTCACATAGTATGATTTCTGTTGAATATTTGAAGATCCCAATTACAGGAAAAGACATGAGGCTCCTTACCAGGATGAGGCATGAGGAGGAAAAAGTACTTGGTCTTAACAACAAGGAATAGCTCAACCATTTGAGGTTGTGCAGAGAGCTCAATTTGTGAGCTTGAGATACACCGAGGGGGAATGCTCGAAGGTGTTATATTATTCTAAGACATCGTTGAGGAAAGATAATTATGGGAACACATCCTCATCATCATAGGGACGTGCCCATTACAAGGAGTGAGGCAAGCTCTCATCGCCATACTTACACCAAATACGACAAGGAAAGGTATAACCACAATCGACATTTGAATGTTCATTTCAATTGTAATCATGTTGTTAATGATGAACATAAAACATGGCATCGAAAAACATGTAAGTTTTGTGGATTACATAACCATAAATTTTCTAAGCGCTGGAAAACAATAGCAACACCCAAAAGGAGGAGACATGAAAGACCCTCTCAACAACATGTAAAAAAACATGTTAAGCTAATCTAGAGGAAGAAAATGTATTGTAGTCATTGAAACAGAGGTGGCCATCAAAGGGCCACATGTTGGAGGCTCCATCCATAGCAGCAATTTAAAGACAAAGTGTCGGTGCATGAACGAGGTGAAACAATTGTTTGAGAAGAAAAATCACCACAGGGGGGTGATCCATTCACATCGATAAGTGAAAAATGGTTTCTGCATATGTTATCTTGTCATTCTCGTGCTTTTGTAATCATTTGTTGCATTTTAAAATATAAAAGTGATGATGTGTTTTCCATCACTTGTTAAGCAACAATGATGTCTGGTCTTATTTTGAGTTGCATGATAAACAGTGAAATTGATGTCGTGTTTGCATCACTTGTCAAGGAAATAATAGCGTTTGGCCTTAATTTTATAAATCATGTGTTGCAACGATGATGTGTTTTCCATCACTTGTTGAAGCAACAATCATATGTTGGCCTTGCTCTCCTAGATGGGGTATTGTCTCCATTTCGATGTAAACTTGACCACTAGGTATTCGTTATAAACTAATGGAAAGTATAGGATGCTTGGGTCATTAGCTGGTCATGAAACTCAAGCATGTAATTTGAGAAAACAATGTACTACAGGTTCTAGACATTGCCACTGTCGGCTCATTGCTTAAGGCTCCAAAGAACAAAGGAGAAGGGGATGAAAGCGGGACCTTTTTCAAGGCACTTGTGATGCAGATAAGGTATAGAGAAGTTTCAGATTATTTTTCATGCCTGTGGAGGACCAAAAACTGTTCAGTTGGAAGGATTGTTCCAGGTGGCTCCACGGACACGCACAAGACAAAGAGGGCTTATGGAAGCTCTAAAATCAAAGTGATCAAAACACTTTCGAGCCAAGACCAAAGCGTAGATCTTGTCGTCCTCATCGCAACACTGTGAAAGGTTCGTCAATCCGAGCTCATGTGAGGGAAAACAAGCCAGTCAAACTTTTGGTGAAAGTTGGGTTGTGGGCCAAGTTTAAGTGTCCTACAATTTGACCGACCTCAAGGCATGAAACCTAGGTCCCGAAAGCAGCCAAATTTGTTGGATCGTTAATTTTTCTAATATCCCATATATTAGACAAATTCAAAAAATGTCTATTATTAAATAAAAATAAAAATAACATATTATAGAGGTGGCGGGCTATGACCCTCGCCACCTCCATCGAAATCTAAAATGACATATCAAAATTTTTATTAAAAAAATATGGTTTGCAACCATGACCCCGCTAGACCCTCCAACCTCCATACCCAAACATTATATAAATGCATGGGATGGCGGCCATGACCGTGCTCAACCCGAACGAACCCTCCATATACATTAAACAGTTATTAAGGGGGTGGGCAGGACCGATAGCCCAACAAACATATATGGCATCGCAATAAGGACAAGGCTAGTGGGAGTTGAACCCACACCTAGTGGGAGGGTCATCCCCGCCCAGGTGACAATCACATGTTAAAACCAAGCCTCACACCGCATTAATACACCAACAAATCGTACCGAGAACATAATACAAACGACACCCACAAACTCCGCTCCACTTGAGTGTTGCCATGCCCTTTTTGGTAATAAAAAGAAAACCAAATGACGTGTATTTTTAGTGAGGCCGTGATTTGATCCCCTAGCCTCCATGTTACTAATTTTCCCTCCTACCACAACACTAAACGTCCTCATTGGATAATCCACCCACCAAGAGGTATATTAACCCTCATTTTCTTAATGCTCACAATAAACACAAAGTTAGATTGTGTCCTTCTTTGGTCAAGAACTAGGTAAGTATAAAAATATGATGAAATAAAATTAAAATAAATATTTTGATTCTAAAATAAATTATGGTTTTTTGGCAAATGGTATTGATAAGTTATGGTAGTTTCCCATAATATTGTACAAACGAGATAAACAATAAACACAAAATTATAGATTGTATACCTATTTGGTTAAAAACTTAGTGAGTAATTAAAAAAAACTCATAACAAATGTAGTGTCCATCTTAAATAATATAAATAAAAATAAAAAAAGAAAAAAAAATATAATATATATATAATATATATATATTATATATATATAACAATACTTTATTTCTAATCTTTCTAGTGTGCACACCACTCATTATAGCAATAAGTAAAACTAAATACACTAATTTATATCCTTTTATAACCACAAATGAAACAAGCCTACTAATTATATATTTTTTAAATATATATTTTTTATTTAATAAGGTTAATCTTTATTTTATTATTTAAAATTAGATATTAGGTCCATCTTTCTTTTATATGGATAAGAATAATAACTATTTTTATTTTAATTTAAAGTACAAGTATTGTTTAGCTGAAAACCTACTTTTCTGTTTACTATTTAGTATAAGTAGTTGAGAATGAGAAAGACAAACTCACTTTTCCTTGAAAGTTATGTTGTGTGAATGGTGACAGACAATAGAGAACTGTCTTGGGTAGCTTGTGATCCAGCAGAGAACTGTCTTGGGTAGCTTGTGATACAGAAGTTCTCTAAGGAAATCATTTGCAAGACATGGGTGATGTTGTTAGGTCAACTGGTAGAAAAGCTTTTAATGGAACTCCAAGGATACCTGGGAGGACTCGTAGAGGTGAAGAATGGAGAGACAAAATTGGACACAACTTGAAAGCTGGGCATTACCTTGTTCAAAATGATAATAAGGTAAGTAAAAGAGGAATTCCTAAATGAGGTATAGCAAAGAGGCATTCCTAAATACTCCGAAAGAGGAAATTAGTTAGTGATCGTTTTTTTAAGTATTCTTGAATAGCAAATCTGGATTGGTAAGAGCATACCCTGATTTATCCATAATTGTAAGAGCATACCCTAATGATCTCGAAATGTATTTGTCAATGAACACTGTGACTGTTAGTGATTTTCATAATTTCGGCCATAGCTTTTTCATAATTCACCTTCCACGGGATGTTTGGCATGAAAATTCCCATGGTGAATGAGCTTATATGAATTGTGAATCAAATTTGATTAGAAATGCTAGGTGATTGACAAAAAAATCCCGAAATTATATTGTATTCAGTTATTTTGACTATGAAAATAATTGTAATTATGTTTTTAATCTTAATATAATAAAGTTTCAAATAAAATTGATGGCATCCACCAATCTGCTCAAATTATCTTCTATAAGTTGATAAGTTCTACAATTCACACGTGGTTCTAGTCCAATTCCGACCAAAACTATGTATCTTTGCAAACTATTCCAAGCCTAATTTCCTCAGTTGATAAAAAAATTCATAACACTTCAAATAAATTAATATATATAAATTGAAGGAGATAACGATTCCCCATAACGATATGGGATCACATAGTCTTGGGGATCAAATGGAAACCCACTCATTGCCAGATATGAAGGGAAATTTGTTAATATTTGTCTGTAAAGTGTGAAATGCTTATATGCATTTGCTGTCTTTCACTACTTGGAATGTTGGTGATTGATAAGAATCGAAGGTACTGGGTGGTTTAAAGTTCTTTTGATTTTGGTAAATGTTTGTTCTTTATATTTTGGTAAATGATTGTTCTTTAAATGATGGAAAGATTGTTGTTTTATATGTAGGCGGACAAATCATCGATGCTAGATGAAATAATTGAGTATGTCAAACTTCTGCAGATGCAAATAAAGGTTGTTCCCAAATCTCTTGCAACATTGAATTTCTGCAGCCTATGATAAGCTGAGTTCTTGTTCTCAAAGCTCAGTTGTTGTACAAGTTTTGAGCGCGAGTAAGCTTGATAGTAATGTTGGTTCAGTTGGGCCTCTAACTCTTAATGTTGTAGCTGAGGTACAGGCCCAATTATTGATTTTTACTAGCAATAGAAATGTGTTCTGTTACTGGAACAAAGGCATGTGTTTTACTTTGTTGGCTAATGCTATCAGTGGTTGTGGTTCTTGAGAACAATATTGTGAATTACATGAACTGCAATCTCTCCCCCAACTAGTTGGAACATCAACTAGTTGGTTGTTGCTCATCTTAATTCCTTGGAAATAGCATAGTATAGATTACTTTCTATCAAGAACGAGAGAATATTATAGAGAACTACTGTTGAACAAAAGTGACATTTGATTACACTTCTTATAGGGCCATTTGTTACACAGGCATGTTAAAAAAATGTATTTGATAACAGTAATAATCAACTAAAATCTGTAGGAAAGGATTTAGGATTGACATATCTCTAAGAATTCAGATAATAGATAGTAGACATCTTTATATGCTTATTTCAAATACTGGAGTTATTTTATATGTGAACTTGCAGTATGTCATTGAATAAGAGTATTGTATAAATGGAAGAACTTAAAGGAATAAATAGTGTTTTTCAATGGGAATAGATGTACTTGAATGAATTAATAGTGTTTTTTAATGGGGTATGGATGAAAAATATTATATGAAGTTAAATTTTTTCAGATTCAATGTTATACTTAACACTTCATTATGGCTTTTCTATTGGATTTGAGTTTTTTATATTTTGAACATTTTGATGACTAAGTGATATCTATTTCTTTTAAATTTTGATATTTCAATGTATATGAAGGATTTATTTTATATTTTTCTTTCACTTACAGTATTTATCAATTTTTTTTATATAATTTGTTTTTTGCAAAATGTTACGTATAAGTATGAGGATCATTATTTAATATATATTAACTCATATCTATTATATGGTTGAAATACAAACTCTTAAGAGGAGTTGAATTTTTGAAAGTGTAGAACTATTTTAAAGTATAAAATTCCAGGAATAGTTTACATTGCCACACATTATATATACACATGCACACACACACACACATTTACTCAATTTTTGTAGTGACACCATTTTGTATGTGATCAATAAATGTATATGTGTATCTTTGAGATGAATCTAATCATTTTCAAATTGTTAAGTCTTTTTAGTTTGTTGAGAACACAGTTAATATTATTAAGAATTATACTTTAAAATTGACACTAGGAATAAGTTGAATACAAATAAAGTAATAATGTTTAATGATGAAAAAATTACAATGAAATCAATGTGTTGATTTCAATGTACATGTCAATTTTTAAGACAATGGTTTCAATATCCATGTCAATTTTAGTTTCTACTTATACTCATGCTAGTTTTTATTTAATTTCAATTCTAATATCAACAAGAATTACTATTTGTGGTCGATATTTTCTACTTCATTGCAATTTTAATGTCAATGAAAATTACTATTTTATTTCAACTATGGGCACTTCATACCATATACCAAAACCTCAAGCTAGCAAGGGTTTGCTCAACAAGCTCTCCCTAGACACTCTTTATGATCATATAGATCTATTAGAAACTAGAGAGTAGAAATTAAAATGGAGTTAGATCCAAAGCTTGATAACAAATTAAAATTGTTAGAATATAAGTAGGACAAAGAAACTGTTAGCGTTTGAGATTGAACTACAAAAAGGGTGTTATATCCCCAAAGTCTGATTGGGAAATGCTAGCACAACCAAACCACTCATAATGCCAATGTGTAATTGAATAAAGGAGAATTGGATCACAGGATATGGGGATGATGTATGTTCAAAATTCATAAAATACAACATTCACATCTACAAACCATTATACACCATAAAACATAATTTCATAATGGAATACTATTAAGAATTGATGCATTATTAGTGATAGCAATGCATATAATCTAGAAAATTAGGGTTTCCAACACACGTTCATTGATTGAATATAAAATCACATGACAAACATGAAATGAAGTAAGAAATTGGTTGTAGGCTCTCCACATTCCACCCAACCATAGACCTTAGGTTTCATCAATCTCAACCACCATTCACCCCTATGGCTACAACTCCACAACTCCACACTCAATGGTGTAGAAACCAAATAAGAAACACATACTATCAAACAATGTACTCATCCATTAAACACTACCCTAACACCATGTTCCCACTCTCTAAAACATGCACTAGTGGCACACTCCTTCTCTATGCCCTGGTAATCTCTCAATGGGGCCCCCCTTTAGGGTTGTGTTACATCTAGTTAGAGAAAGTCTAATCATGGGCTTGCAATACATCTCAATATTCTCTGGGTACCTTTCCAACCATAAATCTAAATACCTTCCAAATAGCATAGAACTCCAAGCACAAGGCTCGCTAACCATTTTCACCATAGTTGATTAGACTAAATTGGGATAAAATAAATTGTCAAATCCATAAAGACTCCCTCTATCTCCCTTAGGAGAATATACACATTTTAAATATGTACGCCCTTTATTTACCATGTGGCACTCCCTTAAGCCATTTCTGCCCCATTATCCCTTTTCCCCAACACTGAAACAAATACCCATTTCTTATTGCCATGGAGTTGCACTATCCCCATACTCTTTCCAATGGATTGGGCTCTGCATCCATCAATTATAATTTTAATATATAAATATGTAAAATATTTAAAATATTGACCCACAAGCCACTTTCCCAAAACAACATATATGTCCCTCAAAAGATAGCTCCAAAATCCATATATGCGTATATACACATACATAGGTCTACAAAAATGAATCTTGCTCATCAACCTAATAATTATATACACTCAACTCACCAACCATTATCTGTTGATTTTCATAGCTTGGGAGGTACTCCAAGCCTTGAGGATCCAGGGTTTGAAGGAATGAGTTCCACTAGCCTTACTCGATTCAAACACAAGCTTGGGGTTTTGGACCCATCGATGTCTGGGCCAAAACCATGATGAGACTTCGACATGTGATGGATGAGGATGATAGTATATGATGAGACAGATCCATTGCATCGATAGTCATTTAATTATGATTTTTCGTTGTTGAGATATGAATTTATGAAGATATGATGGGTTAATTTGTGTAATTAGGCTAGTCGGCTTGAGGTAAAAGTGGTGCCCAAAGACAAATTCCTTGGAGACACTTGATCCACTTAAATATAGGCCAAATGTGAGGACATTTGAGACATCCTAAGTGAAATGAACCTCTATGTTTATCTTTGTAATTTGGAGTGCGAGTTTGAGGCTACAGAAATGAGTAAAGGGCTCTCACGTTTGGGAGAATATCTCCACATTTGCTCCAGTTTTTAATTGTAGAATAGGCTCCAGTCGTGAAGAAACCAAGAAGGGGACATAAGGGTTATTTGTGGGCAATGTATTTATATCTCTTGGCTAGATCAGGAAACATTAAATCGGAGGTAGGGAGAAAGATGTTTTTGTATTATTTTGGTGTGTTATATGACTGTGTATGGTCCATACGAGACTGATATAGGTATAACAATGTGAGTAGGTTATTTGTAGGGTTCTCAAGCCTTGTCAGGTTATCCTCACTGAAACACAACTATTGAAGGGAGGCAGTAGCCTAAACAAAGATATTATCCTTGAGTTTGGAGCATATTCATCTTGTTTTTGTGAGTGGGTGGTTGTAGGGTGTGTTGAGGAGGAGCCTTATTCCCTAATACATTTTTTTGAAGGCTTAGAAGGACAAAAAAGGGGACAATCTAGATGGAGGAGGAAACATAGGTTTAGAGCAAGGGTTAACGACTGCGTTGTGTTGTGTAACAAATCCTATGAATGCATGGATCTGTAGGGAAAGACACAGTAGGAGTTTTAGGTTGCAAATGTCTCCTTGGTGATAGTTGGATGTTAGGTGGATGGCACTCCTAGATTAGAACAATTGTGGAAATCCTGAGGAGAAGTTCATAAATCGTAGTACATGTGTCAAAAGGAGAAGAAATATATTGCAAAACAGAGGTAGGTTTGTCCTCTTGAGTAGATGTGACTTGCAAGTGGATGGTGTCACTCGAAAGGCAAATTTGAGTAGTTTGTTAGCAGCCACGTGGAAGGGTCTCCATAGGTGTTGGATACTCTAAGTGAGATATGATGCTACAAAAATATTGGTCATTCGTGGTATATTGGAGGGAAGCGTGAGAGTGGACCAGGTGTGGATGTGGATTGGGCATCTATGGTCTCCTCGAGGACAACGTGGTAGTGCCCAAGTTGGAGCCAAGTGTGCACCATATTCATCGACTTAGGTGGTTGCTAGAGTGGAAGAAGTTGAATTCAAGGTATGATCAGCTAGAGGGGTAGTTGAGAATCCATACATCCTAGCTGATCATTCCAATTGTTAGGTATAAGTATAAGGAGATTATTTTCTAAAGTTTAAACACAAATTCACTTAAAAATACTAAGAATTAATAATGTTTTGAAAACACAAGGGTAACCAATATAATGATGAAAGTGAAGCTAATGTGATGACATGGTGGTGGAATAGAGGTGAGAAATTGTGTGAATGGAGAAAAAGTGGATGTTGGATGGAGTCAAAGTGGATGTATTTTAAGCATAATTCTTAGGCCTAACACCCTATGTTGGTCTTCATTGGAGAAATGCAGGAAGACCATAGTGGATTAAAGTCCATGAGTAGCTCAGGAGCAACATTGGTTACTTGTCAGTTGTTCACAAATGGAGTTGTGAACAACTCAACATGAGTCTCGATGTGTTGACGTGTTTGTTGGCATTATGGTTCTGGTATGATTATATGTTTCAGATTTTGTACTTGATGGCAACACCCATGGCATGGCTCTCATTTTTGATGAAAAAATAAAGAAGTACGCAGGAGAACAGTTCAGGAGGTGCGTACCCACAGCTATACCGTGCAGGGACCGCGTCCAAATACGCGGGTCACCCATTCATGCGGTGCGTATCCTAGTGCACACATTCCAAGGCAGTTAAGCGCCCACACCTGGGGTTTCTCATGGTATTTAGCCAACAGTATTGGGTTATCATGGTTTTGGCCCGCGGTATTGTTTATTTTATTATTATTATTGAGCCCCGTGATCCTTGATTTGAGGAAGAGCTTGCCTATATAAAGCAAAGGAGATCATTTGGCCAGAGTATCTTTTGTGTCTTTCGAATATCTTAAGATCTGATCTATTGGGTTCTCGATTCTGAAAAGATTGATTTATAAAGGAGAAGTTAGAAGTGAATTGGCGAAGGGTGATCTCTTGAGCACAAATTCAGATCTGAGCATCTGATGTTATTTCAGCCCTAGTCAAAGGTACGCAGAGGCGCCGAAGGTTCAGTGCATGAGTACGCAGAGGTGCTGAAGGTTCCATGCGTGGGTACGCAGAGGCGCTGAAGGTTCAGTGCGTGGGTACGCAAAAGCGTCGAAGGTTCTGTGCGTGGGTACGCAGAGGCGCCGAAGGTTCAGTGCGTAGGTACGCAGGGAAACAGTGGTTCAGGTGCGTACTTTCTGTAGCAGCACGCGGCGCGGTTATTCTTTTGGGTGCGTATCTCCTGGGAAGTACGCGGCGCGATAGTGCCATTGGGTGCGTACTGTACGCAGTTCAGTGAAAGGAGCAGTGCGTGGCCACGCAGTCCAGAAGAAGGAGATTTGCGGGTATACGCAGAGAGGCAGAAGGTGAACTGCATAGCAACGCAGGCCAGTAAAAGAAAAACCGCGTATCTGTGTTAAGATCTTCTGTTGGTTGAATTTTTCTGTTGATAAGGTGTTCTGGGTTCTGTTCTGTTATTGTTGATCTGGTTATTACAGCTGACTGTATAATTTACATGTACTTGATGATCATTTTATGTATATGGATCCAGTTTGAAAATTTATGAAAAGTGGTCCTTGAAAAGAAGTAGGGGGTTGTAGCTCCCTTCCAGGAGAGACTGGAAAACGAGAGAGAGTTGTAGCTCTCTGCAGGTTGCAGCCTGTGTACTGGTAAAGGACTGCACCAGTACAAGACCATTGTAAAAGGAGTTTCTAATTTGAAAGAAGATAGAGACATATTGCAGCAGGTGGTGTTCACCCACATTGGGTTTCCAC